>JAAAWM010011690.1:0-96309 GCA_036873465.1 Thinopyrum obtusiflorum
ATTGGTTGATCAGAGTCATACCCCAGTTTTGAGTATTTCCGGTGTAGTCTGTTTAGTATGATCTCAGAACCTTGAGTATGTTACCACCCCATTTTTAGTAGGATGTCTCATTCTGAGCATTTTACTGCCGTTATGCTGCCGAAATTTCCCTAGGAGTTCGAGAGATACTAATTCCTTGTCCTACATTCTACAGTCGGGGGGGGCAGTCCATAGTTAATGTTGATTTCGTCCTTGGTTTCGTTTCTCAGGATGTCATCAGCTAAGCGAAGTTCCGTTGCTCGTAGCCAGAACCACGGAGATGGTAGGGATGAGGATCCTCCTGATCAGCCTTCGTTGACAGAGTTCATGCTAGAGATGGAGAGGAACAAGCGTGAGTCCAACCGCTTGTTGGCACGTATCGAGGAGAACACCGCACATCAGTCCAATAAGCCTGTGACCATTCATGACTTCATTCGCTTGCACCCACCTACCTTTCATCATTCCATCGAGCCACTCGATGCAGATGACTGGCTCCGTAGCATCACCCATAAGCTGCGTTCTGCGAACGTAGCTGAAGATGACAAGGTCACTTATGCCACATACCACCTGGAAGGTCCTGCTAGTCTTTGGTGGCAGAACTATGAGACTTTGCTTCCAGCCGGCCAGATTCCTACCTGGAAGGATTTCACTGAGTCTTTTCGTGAGCATCACATTCCCCAGGCCCTTCTTGATCGCAAGAGAGAAGAGTTCTGTAGTTTCACCCAGAGTAAGATGGCTGTTGATGCGGGGGGGGGGGGGGGGGGGGGGGGGGGGGGGGGGGGGGGGGGGGGGGGGGGGGGGGGGGGGGGGGGGGGGGGGGGGGGGGGGGGGGGGGGGGGGGGGGGGGGGGGGGGGGGGGGGGGGGGGGGGGGGGGGGGGGGGGGGGGGGGGGGGGGGGGGGGGGGGGGGGGGGGGGGGGGGGGGGGGGGGGGGGGGGGGGGGGGGGGGGGGGGGGGGGGGGGGGGGGGGGGGGGGGGGGGGGGGGGGGGGGGGGGGGGGGGGGGGGGGGGGGGGGGGGGGGGGGGGGGGGGGGGGGGGGGGGGGGGGGGGGGGGGGGGGGGGGGGGGGGGGGGGGGGGGGGGGGGGGGGGGGGGGGGGGGGGGGGGGGGGGGGGGGGGGGGGGGGGGGGGGGGGGGGGGGGGGGGGGGGGGGGGGGGGGGGGGGGGGGGGGGGGGGGGGGGGGGGGGGGGGGGGGGGGGGGGGGGGGGGGGGGGGGGGGGGGGGGGGGGGGGGGGGGGGGGGGGGGGGGGGGGGGGGGGGGGGGGGGGGGGGGGGGGGGGGGGGGGGGGGGGGGGGGGGGGGGGGGGGGGGGGGGGGGGGGGGGGGGGGGGGGAATAGGCCTGGGTGGAGCATACGATTGATCTGGGTGAGGTACCACATAAGATGGTCTTGGTGAATATCCAGAAGGAAGTGCGGAGTTTGGAACCCAAATCCAGCGCTTTTGAGAGCTAGAGCCGGAGGAAGATCCCAAATCACAGGTGTGCTTGCGAGACTCCTCATAAGTGAGCTGAGCTGTCTCTGCATTAATGGCCTTGTTCACAAGAGCCTGGAATGTATCAGAATGATGCAGGTGGAGATCATGACGCAACTTGGGGTTGAGACCCTTTCGGAACCTAGCCTGCTTCTTGGCGTCTGTGGACACCTCTTCTGAAGCATAGCGGGCGAGGTTCTCGAACTCTCTTGTATAAGCATCAACAGCCATCTTACTCTGGGTGAAACTACAGAACTCTTCTCTCTTGAGATCAATGAGGGCCCGGGGAATGTGATGCTCACAAAAAGCCTCAATGAAATCCCTCCAGGTAGGAATCTGGCCAGCTGGAAGCATAGCCTCATAGTTCTGCCACCAAGACTAGCATGACCTTCTAGGTGGTATGTGGCATAGGTGACCTTGTCATCTTTAGCAATGTTTGCGGAACACAGCTTATGAGTGATGTTACGGAGCCAATCATCTGCATTGAGTGGCTGGATAGAATGATGAAAGGTGGGTGCGTGCGAGCCTATGAAGTCTTGGATGGTTGCAGACTCTTTGAACTGATGTGCGGTGTTCTCCTCGATACGTGCCAACAAGCGGTTAGACTCGCGCTTGTTTCTCTCCATATCTAACATGAACACTTTCAACGAAGGCGGGTCGGGAGGATCCTCATCCCTACCATCTCCATGGTTCTGGCTACGAGCAACAGAACTTCGCTTAACTGATGACATCCTGAGAAATGAGACCAAGGACGGAATCAACATCAACTATAGGCTGCAGAATTTTAGGACAAGGAAAGTAGTAACTCTTGAACTCCTAGGGCAATTCCGGCAGCATAATGATAGTAAAATGCTCAGAATGGGACATCCTGCCAACAAGGGGGCAGTCCATCAACTCAAGATCACCACTCAACGTTCTGAGATAATACTAAACAAGCTACACCGGAAGTACTCAAAAACTGGGGTATGACTCTGATCAACCAATCCTATGGGACTACAAAGTAGTAACACGTGATCCTGATAGACGGAAGAGAAAGCCTAGTTCCTTAACCCCGTAGGAAAGATAGGACGACTCAGATCAGAAGGAGTAAAAAGAGCCTTACGTTCCTTCCCACAATCAATTCCCTTACATAACTAAAGAATTTCTAGACTCAACTTCGACCAGTTTGGCTTGGCAATCCTACATGCAGTCAGGCTCTAATACCAGAAGCTGTCAGGACCCCGATTCTATGTCACACCGATCTAGCATGTAACACCTCATATCACTTTGCAGCCTCACGCACGGTATTCCCACGGGTGTCGCCTTACCATGCCCGGGACCGTTTGCGCCTTTCGGCACACGTATATGACAGTGTTGCTAGCATCCATATGACAAAGAACCCGAGCTGACATGGCTAGTCGTGAACCCAAAGTGGCACTAACTTACAGGGACATGCATACATGACCCAGCAACGAACGTGTCGGTCATCAGCGAGTGAATCCAGGCTGTAGCAGCTGGGCTAGCAGGACTCTGGAGAATCTGGGCTGTAGCAGGCTAACAGGACTCCGGTAGACATCGCATGACATTTCCCCGAAGGGACAGACACAGGAACGAAGAAGGACACATGTCGGCCAACCTAAGTGTTCCGGAGCAGTAGAAAGCTACCAGGGCTCAGTGGAAGCACTAGGAGATATTTCCCGGCAAGAGCGGCTACTAAGGATAAACAACTAGATACTCAGATCCCACACATAACAATACACATTACACGTACGCATAACATGCAAGTATGTGTTGTACAACATGGCATCACAACATAACTCAACAACTCATATAGATAAAGGCTCAGAAGAGCCATTGTAGCATTTATTACAAACAGGGGTCACATTCTGAGGACTTGAGGGCTACAAGTGATGCAAGGAATACAAGTCTGTCAACAAGGATTTCATTACCATAACTTATTCTGGTGGTTTTCCATCTAGACCCTGGGGTTTGAATTTCAAGTGGAGTTGGCATATCACAAAATGACATGTCGTGCAAACGAGCATAGCCTTTAGAAATGAAGGAGTGAGATGCTCCAGTATTGAATAGAACCGATGCTTAATGACAATTTACAAGGAGTGTACCAAGAAGGACATCCAGATCATCATGAGCCTCTTTAGCTGAGACATGATGCACACGTCCATGTTTAGTACGAGCTAGCTTGGCACTGATCATCTCTCTAGATGGCTTAACACAGCCAACAGTCTTCTCGGGCTGGGGTGGAGCATAACTAGTTTGAGAGCAATCAATGCATAGTGTTCTGGCTTCCCGCAAGTCCCTGAAGTTGGACATGGACCCGCACTGACAAGCGGTCTACCAGGGGGGGGGGGGGGGGGGGGGGGGGGGGGGGGGGGGGGGGGGGGGGGGGGGGGGGGGGGGGGGGGGGGGGGGGGGGGGGGGGGGGGGGGGGGGGGGGGGGGGGGGGGGGGGGGGGGGGGGGGGGGGGGGGGGGGGGGGGGGGGGGGGGGGGGGGGGGGGGGGGGGGGGGGGGGGGGGGGGGGGGGGGGGGGGGGGGGGGGGGGGGGGGGGGGGGGGGGGGGGGGGGGGGGGGGGGGGGGGGGGGGGGGGGGGGGGGGGGGGGGGGGGGGGGGGGGGGGGGGGGGGGGGGGGGGGGGGGGGGGGGGGGGGGGGGGGGGGGGGGGGGGGGGGGGGGGGGGGGGGGGGGGGGGGGGGGGGGGGGGGGGGGGGGGGGGGGGGGGGGGGGGGGGGGGGGGGGGGGGGGGGGGGGGGGGGGGGGGGGGGGGGGGGGGGGGGGGGGGGGGGGGGGGGGGGGGGGGGGGGGGGGGGGGGGGGGGGGGGGGGGGGGGGGGGGGGGGGGGGGGGGGGGGGGGGGGGGGGGGGGGGGGGGGGGGGGGGGGGGGGGGGGGGGGGGGGGGGGGGGGGGGGGGGGGGGGGGGGGGGGGGGGGGGGGGGGGGGGGGGGGGGGGGGGGGGGGGGGGGGGGGGGGGGGGGGGGGGGGGGGGGGGGGGGGGGGGGGGGGGGGGGGGGGGGGGGGGGGGGGGGGGGGGGGGGGGGGGGGGGGGGGGGGGGGGGGGGGGGGGGGGGGGGGGGGGGGGGGGGGGGGGGGGGGGGGGGGGGGGGGGGGGGGGGGGGGGGGGGGGGGGGGGGGGGGGGGGGGGGGGGGGGGGGGGGGGGGGGGGGGGGGGGGGGGGGGGGGGGGGGGGGGGGGGGGGGGGGGGGGGGGGGGGGGGGGGGGGGGGGGGGGGGGGGGGGGGGGGGGGGGGGGGGGGGGGGGGGGGGGGGGGGGGGGGGGGGGTCTCTGGACACATGGTTATGATCCTTGTCATAGTTAACTTGTACTCCCTCCGTTCCTAAATATAAGTCTTGTAGAGATTCCACTAGGCGGAGAACATACGGAGCAAAATGGATGAATCTACACTTAAAATGCATCTATATACATCCGTATATGGTTTACAATGAAATCTTTAGAAAGACTTATATTTAGGAACGGAGGGAGAAGTAGGTTGTGCATGTGCATTACTGGGCACATGATTACGGAAGTGTCAAACTCATCCGACTTTTAATGCACGGGGTCATGGTAACCTCTTTCAACTCTGTGGATGTGTCAATGTTTCAGTTTGTCATTAAAAGTCCCTTTTACGCAAACCTTTTCCTTCTGTAGGTCTAGGTGTTATTCTGACCACTTGAGGGTTCAGCAAGTAATCAACATAGGATTCATGGCTATCTATGATTTTCACGAGAGATAACTGAAACTCCGAAGGGAAGAAATAGATAGGTATGAAGCCATTGAGGAGAGGAAAGTAAAGGACCCCTTCAGCATCAAGAAATGCATCAAGGCACTTAAAAGGTAGGAGAGTCTTTGGACGACAGATATGCTAAAAGCAGCAGACATCTTCACCGCCAACCAGGAGAACATGGAAGTATTTCTATTATTTTCAAGTAACGTATTACAGTTAGGTTGGTAGACTGGAAAAGTTTGGAATACCAAATCAAATGGAACTAGTATTTCATACTAGGGGAGGGCTAGCTTAAAACTGAGATATATTTTGTGCATGTGCATTTATGGACACATAGTTATGATCCTTGGCATAGGTAATTGGTAATAGGATGTGATATATTTTGTACATGTGCATGGGGGGGGGGGGGGGGGGGGGGGGGGGGGGGGGGGGGGGGGGGGGGGGGGGGGGGGGGGGGGGGGGGGGGGGGGGGGGGGGGGGGGGGGGGGGGGGGGGGGGGGGGGGGGGGGGGGGGGGGGAAGCGTGTCCACGATTGCCACGATCATTGCGTGGGAGAGTCAACTGATTCTGAGTCTGGCGGCAGTCCTTAGCAAGGTGGCCTGGTTTGCGACACTTGAAGCACAGTCCATCTTCAGGGCGAAGAGGAGCATTGGGTGGAACACGCGGTGTAGCATAGTTGTTCCTTGGCGCAGGGGCAGCTGGACGGAACACGTTGTTGGGAATCCAGACTCGACGCTTCTGTGTTGAGCTCGAAGATGAACCAACATCACGATGGCGTTTCGGCGAGTTCTTATGCTTCATTTGAGCGGTCTCAACCACAATTGCTTTGTTCACAAGAGTAGCAAAGTCGGGGCAGTCTTGAGCAGCTAGGGCAAGCTCGAGGTCTGGGTGGAGTCCATTTCGGAACTTCTCCTGTCTACGAGCATCTGTAGTGATGTCTTCTTCAGCATAGCGGGATAGATCAAGGAATTCCCGCTGATAAGCTTCGACAGTCTTGTTGCCTTGTGTGAGGTTCCGGAACTGGGTCTTCATGCGGTCCATAATTCCCTGAGGAATATAGCGGGCACGGAAAGCAGCCTGGAACTCAGGCCAGGTAACGACGGTTCCAGCAGGCAGTGTACGCTTGTGGGTGTCCCACCATTGAGCAGCGGGACCCTTTAAGAAAAAGGACGCGAAGGCGAAAAAGTTGGCAGGGGCGACATTAGCAGACTCCATCTCATGAGTGATGTCGCGATTCCAGTCATCGGCATCCAGTGGTTTCTCAGAGTTGCGGAACGGAGTGGGTTTAAGCCGCATGAATTCTGGCAGGGTTATTGAAGGAGGGTTCTGGTTCTGGTTGTTCTGTTGCGGGAACTGACCCATAATCCCAACCATGAACTGGCGGTTGAGCTCGAATTGTTGCATCATAGCAGCCATATAATCTGGCGGTGGTGGGCGTTCAGCGGCACGACCACGACCACCTGGTCTAACCATCCTGCTAAGTTTCAACAAGGGTAGTTCAGTAAAAGCAATTGCGAGCGTCTGGCGAGAAGCATGATGTAACACGACATTAATTAAGCAGTGTAATAGATACTTAACAGTAGTCAATTAAGACATACAGATCCATACACAGAGTCGGGTACATGCGGACAACATAACGACGCAAATTTAAAAACTAGACATGCTAGGCGGCGCGCAGGCACGCGGTAAGGAAGTACACAACGAGACATAGCAAAGGCTACATCAACGTCGGGGAGGACCACTGAAACGGGGTAACTGCAAGTGCAGACGACGAATGTTCGTCTCGGAAGGATCCTGCGCTCCATGTGCACTCTGATGCAGAACACGGTCTCGAGCTGTAAGAAGAGGTCCACGTGTAGGTATGTGACCTCTAACAGCAGGCCAATCAATACCAGCATACATCTGAGTCCTGCTCGGGTAAAGGATGTGCTCCGGATGTATCCCTGCATGAACAGCTGATAGCAACTGTGTCATAGCATCGTAGAGACGTGCTCGAGTAGCAACCAACTCGACGGCAAGAGCCCGAACAGTGCGATCCAGAGCCTGAGTGCACTGAATCAGAACGCGCTGGTCGTAATGTCGAGGCCGGTACGGGGCACAGATAGCTGTGTAGTATCCAGTAGCATCTCCAGCAGGGGCATATGGAATGTATCGGAACTCAGAGTCATCCAAGATACTGCTGAACTCTCCTCGGAGACGTGCGACAGCAGAGTAGGCGGCATCATGGACTGCCATCTCAATCGTCACTCCGATACCGTGAAAAAGGTGCAGCTCAGTGTCTGAGTCATCGCTTGATCATAGATACGAACATCAGCATGGTACTGCTCCTGGTTGAACTCGCGGTAATCCTCATAGACCATGTACTCGGGGTACCAACGGTATCCCAGTCTGGTCAGGAGGGCGATCAGGACGGCTGGGAATCCAGGGGCACCACGAGCGCAAGTGCGAAGCACAACCTGCGTCGTAGGGCGTGGTGGAAACAAACGATCCATCTGAAATAGAGGAAATTCAGGATTTGTCAAATGACAGTGATAAGTATAGTAGAACTCGGAGAGAAAGGTTAAACAAAACAATGGAAAGGAAAATGATTATCAGACTAATCAGATCAATGGTAAGGAATTAAGCACAGATATCCAGCTCTCCGGGTAGACGAGATTTACGAGATCCTAAGTGTCGGTGTTAGTAAAATCATTTGACCCGAATAGAAGAGAGATCTGAGTCCCAGAGTAAAGGGTCGAGGAGTAAAAGATCCTAATACCACCCAATTGGCGACGTGGGCCCGTAAGCCACACAGCGAAGTTAGTAAAACAGTTTTCGGTTACTAGACTCAACTTCGGCCAAGGAGTTGGAAAGGGGGGATCCTACAGGCAGTCGGCTCTGATACCAACTTGTGACGCCCCCGGCTCAATCGTGCACTAATCAAACACGCAAATGCACACGATCAAGCCTAAGGACTCACGGGAAGATATCACAACACAACTCTAAAACAAAAACAAGTCATACAAGCTTTATATTACAAGCCAGAGGCCTCGAGGGCTCGAATACACAAGCTCGATGTCATACAAGCATCAGCGGAAGCGTTAGGTATCTGAGTACAGACATAAGTTCACAGATAGGCCTTATAGAAAGGCGGGGCAAAGTAAAACATTACGATCGAAAGGCGCAAGCCTCCTGCCAGGGACCCTCCGAACCTACTCCTGGTCGTCGGCAAGCTCGTAGTAGTATCCACCCTCGGGGTAGTAGCAGCGATTGTCGACAGGGGCATCTGTCTCAGGGGCTCCGTCATCTGGTTGCATCAAATGGATATGGGGGAAAAAAGAAAGCAAAGCAACCATGAGTACTCATCTGAAGTACTCAGCAAGCAAGGATCTACACTATATATGCAACATTATCAAAGGATGGCTGTAATGTGGGCTGGGCTACAGAAATGCCAGAATAGAGAGAAGGCCTAGTCCTATCGAAGACTAGCATCTTCAGCGGTCTTGCAGCATTAGAAGAGTGTAGATTAGCACAATATAAAATAGTAGTATCATTAAGTCTCAACCTCACCCAGAGATCCTTTCTCGACTCCCTGTGAGAAAGCAATCCCAGAGCCATACAGTCATCAACCTCGTCCTGAGATCCCTTCTCGACTCCCTGCGAGAAGCAATCCCAGAGCCATAGTATCCATTCTAGTTGTATCGATCGGGATACAACTCCGAGCGTCCGTTACCGTAGGACAGGCTATCGATAGAAGTTTTCTTCCCTGCAGGGGTGCACCAACTTACCCACCACGCTCGATTAACTCCGGCCGGACACACTTTCTGGGTCATAACCGGCCTCGGCCAAATGACACACCGCAACCCTACCTAGAGCTCAGTAGAGAGGTCCCCGTCGGTCTACATCCTAAGCGCTCAGAGGTCTTGGGCCATCGCCCTGTGCACTCTGAGTCGTTGCATGCAGGGGGAAGCCAGGTACCAGGGGGGCACCGGTCCGTCCCGGCCGCAATGCTGAACTGGACGTTTGACAGAGCTTTCGGCTGATGCCACGATGCAGAGTACCCATATTTATTCCCGCGTGATGGTTAGTGCTATCGGGCCAGAGGCCCACTCGAATCAAATATCCAAACAGTTAGTACCTTGGGCTTGCGGTAACGAGCAGAGACTCACGAAAGATGTGACCCCGTCGCCCCGTCTCGAGGACTTGCGGCAAGGGCCAAGAATGCCCGGCCACGCCTCGTATTCATCACTCGGGCACCATCCAGGCAACCCGTCTTCACATCACATGCGGGTACCCCTCAGGGTCGACCCGCCTTTCCAAGTAACAATAGTATAGTCCAAGTATCCGTGTGTCCATAACATCAGGGGAATCCGAGGTATCACCCTCGTTGGATTCCTACTTGATTTATCCGTCAAGGTGAACTCGAAGGAATCACCCTCGATGGGTTCGCACTTGGTGTGTTGCACGACAGGGTCGTACCGGAAGTGGAGAAGGAGGAATCACCCTCGATGACCACGA
This sequence comes from Thinopyrum obtusiflorum, assembly GCA_036873465.1. Lineage (NCBI taxonomy): Eukaryota > Viridiplantae > Streptophyta > Magnoliopsida > Poales > Poaceae > Thinopyrum > Thinopyrum obtusiflorum. The sequence goes on from JAAAWM010011690.1 coordinate 9,703, forward strand.
CCGAATAGCTACTCTACAGGGGGGGGGGGGGGGGGGGGGGGGGGGGGGGGGGGGGGGGGGGGGGGGGGGGGGGGGGGGGGGGGGGGGGGGGGGGGGGGGGGGGGGGGGGGGGGGGGGGGGGGGGGGGGGGGGGGGGGGGGGGGGGGGGGGGGGGGGGGGGGGGGGGGGGGGGGGGGGGGGGGGGGGGGGGGGGGGGGGGGGGGGGGGGGGGGGGGGGGGGGGGGGGGGGGGGGGGGGGGGGGGGGGGGGGGGGGGGGGGGGGGGGGGGGGGGGGGGGGGGGGGGGGGGGGGGGGGGGGGGGGGGGGGGGGGGGGGGGGGGGGGGGGGGGGGGGGGGGGGGGGGGGGGGGGGGGGGGGGGGGGGGGGGGGGGGGGGGGGGGGGGGGGGGGGGGGGGGGGGGGGGGGGGGGGGGGGGGGGGGGGGGGGGGGGGGGGGGGGGGGGGGGGGGGGGGGGGGGGGGGGGGGGGGGGGGGGGGGGGGGGGGGGGGGGGGGGGGGGGGGGGGGGGGGGGGGGGGGGGGGGGGGGGGGGGGGGGGGGGGGGGGGGGGGGGGGGGGGGGGGGGGGGGGGGGGGGGGGGGGGGGGGGGGGGGGGGGGGGGGGGGGGGGGGGGGGGGGGGGGGGGGGGGGGGGGGGGGGGGGGGGGGGGGGGGGGGGGGGGGGGGGGGGGGGGGGGGGGGGGGGGGGGGGGGGGGGGGGGGGGGGGGGGGGGGGGGGGGGGGGGGGGGGGGGGGGGGGGGGGGGGGGGGGGGGGGGGGGGGGGGGGGGGGGGGGGGGGGGGGGGGGGGGGGGGGGGGGGGGGGGGGGGGGGGGGGGGGGGGGGGGGGGGGGGGGGGGGGGGGGGGGGGGGGGGGGGGGGGGGGGGGGGGGGGGGGGGGGGGGGGGGGGGGGGGGGGGGGGGGGGGGGGGGGGGGGGGGGGGGGGGGGGGGGGGGGGGGGGGGGGGGGGGGGGGGGGGGGGGGGGGGGGGGGGGGGGGGGGGGGGGGGGGGGGGGGGGGGGGGGGGGGGGGGGGGGGGGGGGGGGGGGGGGGGGGGGGGGGGGGGGGGGGGGGGGGGGGGGGGGGGGGGGGGGGGGGGGGGGGGGGGGGGGGGGGGGTTTTGGTAAAGTTAGAGCCACCTAATTAATTTATTAATTGTTGGTTACAATTTTAGAATAGTCTCTGTAATATTTGTTATTTATTGAACATTTTAGTTCCTATGTTTGAACAACTTTTATTTTCCACTTAAATTTAAATTGGAGTTTGAACTAGGAGTTTGAAATGCACTATGATGTAAATGATGATGAGGCACTGTTAATCATGCTGACTTGTCATTATCAAAAATGATTACTGTGGCTAATGACATGGGGTGTCACAAAACATAGTAGAAAACAAAACAAATCGCCCTACGAACACCCAGGAACAATATGAAGATACATATCAGGTTTGGATCAACGATCGTTACCGACTCCGGAGTGCAGTGGAAGTAGACGAGTCGGTGTAGATCATACTTGAAGTCCCTCGAGCGTCGATGATGATCACGTGAACCTCCCTCGAATGATCCCTCGGACAAAAGACGGAAAGCACGGCCTCTCTACTTGGTTGCAAGCGTACGGTCTTTACGATCCAGCAGCGCTTTGCCGTCTAGGGCTAATCATCACCGAAGAATTAGATGGAGGAGATTAAAACCACACAGGGCTTCTAATTATGAGGATTAGAGGTGTCTAGGGCTAGCTCTAATTAGTCAACTAGGACCAACTAGAACTAGAACTAGATCAACTAGAGGAGGCTCCAAAACTTGTATCAACATAGGGTGGAAATCCTCTAGTATGTATAGGTTTAGGGGAGACGAGGGGCAGCCACCAAGGGGGAAGGAGTCCCCCTTGGTGCGCCAGCCTAGGGGGGAGTTGGACACCCACCCCTAGTAGGATTCGGCCTCCTATAGTGTGGGAAAGGGGGGCGCCTCCCTATTGGGCCCTTGTGGCCCAATTCCTTCTCCACCTCTTGGCCTTATTAGGCCCATTGATATTAAATCAATTATATATTTGTTCTAAAAAATTTTAGAGCATTATATATATAATTTAACATCCCCAAAAACATTTTCTGCATATATATATTTAATTGGTAATACCCGATATTCCCCGAAACCCTTCCGGTGACCCCGAAATGCTTCCGGAACCTCTCGGAACTATTCTAGATATTAATGAAACAATTCCACAAATATATTCTCATTACTCCCGTACCACTGACACTCAGCAAATCATGATTACCTTAAGCTTGTGGCCCCATAGGTTCGGTAAATCATAGACATGAACGAAACCCCTTCGTTCAATGACCGATAGCGGAACCGTGGACATCCATATCGGTCCCTATGATTACACGAATGATATTCGAGTGAACCTTTGGTTATCTTGTGATGTTCCCTATGCTTTGCAATACTTTACAAAACCTGGTGTGCACGGTATCCTCCTGAGTCATTACCATGCTCACTATACCGTTGCTCCCGTTACCAGTTTTGTTCTTCTTTCTTGTTAACGTGTTTCGGCATCCCTGTGACATAGTCACCTGTGTCTGGCCAGACGATGATGGATGTTGTCACACCGAGAGGTCCCTAAGAATATCTCTCTATCGTCGGAGGAGAAAATCCCACTCTCGAGCTATCCGGTCACTTGTTAAACTTTCCGGTGAACCTGAAAGTTGTCGTTATGATCACCTTGTTACAGATGATGTTTCACCAACCCCAAACCCACCGTCTAGTAGGAAGTGACTGAGACACTCTCATGGTCTGAGGAACTAAAACACATGCTAATGCTTGGTGTTATAACAGATGATTTCAGACGATATAATCACAAAGTATAACAGACAAGTATTGGGTCGATTCAATATGAATGTTCTTCTAACGTCATACCCTCAATGTTTTTTTAGGACTATCGTTACACTTAACGATATCCTAAGATCCAGAAAACATGATCACCAACATCTCTTGAGCCAGTCTTAGAGGCGAGACCAGGAACCTGTTGTTAACCATTTATCATTTCACACGTGCATATGAGTTTTCCACGGAATCGCATATTCCAGGATCATAGCAGTTATAGCATGAAATATAAACTCTTAATTATGAATAATGGAAATATAATAATACAATATTATTGCCTCTAGGGCATATTTCCAACACTAAAGGTTCTCTTCCTAGTGTTGCTACCGTCTATAATACGTAGCATTCCGGAGCGCGTCATGTCCACATGAGTACAAATGGGTTGTGAGGTGTAAGGCAGGTGGATGGTCAGCCCATGTACGCAGATAGGACTCAGTTTCCTTGAAGTTCTAGAAGAATCTTTCTGAGCTCAGAGCACGAAGCAACGAAAGATGAACAAGAATCATATGGAGATATGATCGACAAAGGTTTGCCTGCCAGTCAAAATTCTCGTCATTAGTGATGTCCACATCACGGGCTCAAAATAAGATCAGGGTCTTGAATCACTCACTACCAATTATGAGAGATATTGATTTGAGTGGGAGTGCACTTGATATTAATTTATTTTAACCACTAGTGCAAATTAATTATGAACAATATATGTGTAGTTTGCATTATAGTTGTAGAATTATGGCTCACGTTTCCACCTTTGTTGTTGAAATTGATTAGCTGTTATTTATCTGGCTGAATCTTTATGATTGAGAGGATCACCCTCTAAAAGTGACAGGAAGTATTTTGTCCTACCGCATGCTTACAATACTCTCTTGCTAATGCTACGGATGACGAGACTCACGTCCTTTGGTTCAAAAGGCTAGAATTTCATTACGGTTGCTTGCTTCTGAGAAACCCGAACTTCAAAATGTTTGGGATAGTTATGTGATATTCTTGGAAATGAAAATTGTTTTTAGAAACAAACAAAGATTAAAAAAGATATGTGATATCTAAAGAAGTATTTTGTTTACAAGTACTAGTGAAGTGTTCAACTATGTTTAAGACTAAAATATGTAAGATCCGGAAGAACGCCAGTCATGAGTTGATGGTGATAAACTTAGAGAGAAAATAACAAAACCAAAATATGTAATTAGACTTACATGCCTAGGGAAGTTCGGGGCTCACGCCACTCTTAAAGTTAGATGCTTCTTCTGTGAGTAGGAGAAATATTGTAAGTAAAAGTATAAGAAGTAAAAGGCAGAAAGTAAAAGAAGATTAGAATGTCCGGCTTAGATATGAATGTCATACAAGTTATAAGATGTAGTGAAAGTTGGTCAAGTAAAGTGTAGTTCTTGGGAATTATGATCAATTTGTTGATCATTAATTCTTCGATATTGTGATTAAAAGTTGATCACAAGGATATCGACTCGATTGCATGTTCATGCGAATCGTTGCAAGAAACTACAATGGCCTAAATGACCAACAAACAATAAGGTTAAAATATGTGTTGAAAACTTTATAAAAGCTATGATACTTTTTCATCAACATATTATCTTTATATTTTTGTCATAATTCATTTTATAGTTTTGTACACTCTAGCCCACTTCATAGAAGTTGCAAGGCGGTTGTTCATGAGAGAATAATAGTTGTTATGAACAAAAGGCCATACTCCTATTATGAATAAGATGTATGTTATGAATATTGATAATAAAATTGAAACATCCATAACATTGATGCTAGTTGCAAGACTAAAAGAATACCACATATGTGTGGCACTGCATTTAGTCGCGTTGGAGAAACCAGCATGGAGAAATTCCATGGTGATGGATATTGAAGTCATCTGATTATGAATCATCTGACACTTGCAAATTTCATCCAAATAGTGAAGTAAACTAAAATACCGTTCATAGGCCATAAGGAACGAGCAACAAAATAATTGGAACATGCATATTGATGTGTGTAGTTCAATAAGTGTTGTTGCAAGTAGTGGATTTATCTATCTTCAAGATTGACTCAAGTAGATATTTATATTTATTGAGACATAAAATCTGGATCTTTTGAAATGTTTTGAAAGTTTTTCCAGAATGAAGTGGAACTGGTTGTAACAAAAAGTATGTTTCTACAATTGGATTGCAGAAATAATTTGAAGTTACAAATTTAGCGAATGTCTGATGAGCTATGGAAATAATTTTTATATCATGCACTTCCCAGAACATTACTAAGAGTAGAATGTTTTGAGTAGATGTAATAAATCTATATATGACATGGTGAGATCAAAGATGACATTGATTATTTCACCAATATACTTTTTAATATGATGCTTTAGAGAATGTGGCTTTTACACTGAAAAGAGCGCTATCAAATTTGTTGAAATAAGTGATACTTTGTAGGCTATCCCAAATGATTGGGTAATCCTCTATAACTACACCGAGGCAAAGTGTTTTGCCACAGAGTGTGGAAATTTTGAAGAAAATGTTTTCTGCAAAAGAGTGAGTGAGATGACACTGCAACTCGACAAGATTACAGATTCTTCGTGATCAGGTCAAAGAAAAGAAACGATGGAAGAAATTCTAGAATTTCCTACCGCGACTGATACAAAAGCCTCTACATGAGATATAGAGACTTCGGTCGAAATTGCAGCTGAACTATATAGGTTGAGCAAATTCGTGCAGGCCTTTGTGGTGTGCAGACGAAACATTGTTGAACAAACAATGAACCTATAATACACAAAGAAGCATTGATGAACCCTGACTTTGGAAATTGGCTATATGCCAACATAATCCGAGATAGTATCCATTCACATAATTCAAGCTTTGAACTTGATGAACCCTTCAAAAGACTTGGAGTCTAAAGCAGAGTAATGGATCTATAAACCGACAAAGATAAAAATGTTTATAATGCTTGACTTGTTGCAAATAGTTTAGGACAAGATCAAGCAGTTGACTATGACGAGATTGTGTCATCATAACAATACTTAAAGTCAGTTCGGGTTAAACTAGAAATTACTAAATATTTCAATTATGAAATATAAAAGATGGATGTCAAAATGATTCCCATGAGATGGAAATAGAACCAAGGTTGTATATTTGATATAGTCCAAGGTAATTTTGTCGATCCAGAGAATGCTTGTAGGTTTGTAAACTTCAAGAGATCCTATAATGATCTGAAGCAAGCATAGTGGAGTTGGAATCTTCGTACTGATGAAATGGTCAAATAATTTGATTTCATTGAGGAAAGCGAAGATGCTTGTATTTACAAGAAAAGTAAGTGGGAGCGTGATAATATTTCTAAACACTATGTGTGCATGACACATTGTTGATTGGAAATTATATAAACTTCTTGACACGGATTATGACTTTATTGAAACTAGTTTTCAGTAAAGTACTTTGGCAATATATAGTCCTGGTATTAGACATAATGATCTATGGAGATAGTAGTGTCTAATCAGGCTTGGCCAAAATACATATTGACATAATACTAAAAGTAGTTTAGTATGAAATACACAAGAAGATTTTCTTGTCAAAGTCACATGAAAGGAGTTTTAAGCAAGAATCAGTATCCTGAAAAACTAATGAGCGAAATACATGATTTCAATCACACTTGTGTTAAATATGTTCCATGGTATGTAAACAACCAGATATGTCTAGTACTCCAAGTAAGTTGTGAGCAAAGTTACCAGAATGGCCAAATTGTTGATCATATGACAACAGTGAAAATGTAGTTAAGTACTAACGACATGGTTCTTGCATGCGGAGAAGATGAAGAGATTGTTGTAAGGAGTTACATCAGTACATGCTCGTTGTAAGTAGTACATCGATAAAATCTTCATGAGTGCTCCAAGCGATTTTCGGCTTCAATTAAATGATTTATAGTGGCACAGTAAGTTGGAGTTGGTCCAAGAAAGTTACTATGGTGAATTCTATAACAAAAGGCTGAGTATATTGTTGCTTTAGAAGCAACAATAGAGGTGATGAATCAAAGGTTCATTTATGAACCTGGTATGGTTTCTAGATGATTGCGCAAATGGAAGACTATTCTCAATAGTGGCTCCATAGCTCAATCTAAGGAATCAAAGTTTCTACCAGTGATTCAATATATACAAAGCATGTTTCACATAAATTATGAATTCTTGTGAAAGCATGATAGATGCATAAATATGCAAATGATACACACGGATCTAAAGTTGTCAAGATCTGATAGGACGAAGGCTATACCACAAGGAAAGCATGGACAAACACCGGATTGCCATTGGTGTAAAAGAAAATGTGCTAACTAGATTATTGACTCTAGTGCAAGTGGGAGACTATTGGAAATATGCCCTAGAGGCAATAATATTGTATTATTATATTTCCGTGTTCATAATTAAGAGTTTATATTTCATGCTATAACTGTTATGATCCTGGAATATGCGATTCAATGGAAAAATCAATGCATGTGTGGAATGATAAACGGTAAAGAATAGGTCCCTAGTCTTGCCTCTAAGACTGGCTCAAGTGTTGTTGGTGATCATGTTTTCTGGATCTTAGGATATTATTAAGTATAACGATAGTCCTAAAACAACATTGAGAGCATGATGTATGAGAACGGTCATATTGAATTGACCCAAACTTGTTTGTTATACTTTGAGATAATATTGTCTGAAATCAATTGTTATCACACGGAGTGTTAACATGTGTTTTTAGTTCCTCGGACCATGAGAGTATCGTAGTCACTTCCTACCATACGGTAGACTTTGGGGTTGCCAAACTTTATCTGTAACACAGTGATCATAACGACAACTTACAGGTTCATCAAAAAGTTTGACAAGGGACTAGATAGCTTGAGAGTGGGATTTGCTCCTACGGTGATGGAGAGATATTCTTAGGGCCCTCACGGGTGATGGAATCCATCATCGTCAGGTGACTATGTCACGGGGATGCGGAACACTTCAACGAGAAAGAAGAACAAATCTATAACAAGGATAACGGTATGGTGAGCATGTGTATGACTCAGGAGGATACCGATGCATCTCGGGTTTTGTAAAGTATCGCGAAGGAAAGGGAACATCACATGATAACCAAAGGTTCACTCGAATGTCATTCGTGTAATCGTAGGGATCGATATGGACATCCACGGTTCCGCTATCGGTCATTGATCGAAGGGGTTTCGTTCATGTCTATGTTTTACCGAACCTACAGGGTCACAAGCTTAAGGTAATCATGATCTACTGACTGTTAGTAAGACATGAGTATCGAGGATTTATTTGTGGAATTCTTTCATGAATATTCGGAATAGTTTCGAGAGGAACCGAAAGCGTTTCGGGGTCACCTGAAGGGTTTCGGGGTCTCGGGCACTACCGGGTATCACCGATAAATAATATATATGTGGAAAATGTTTTCGAAGATGTTATATTAACAATAAAATGCTCTAATAATAGTTAGGAGGCTTTTATATTTAATTTAATATCAACGGGCCTTAAAAGGCCAAGAGGTGGAGATCTACTTGGGCCACTTGGGCCCAAATAGGTGGAGGCGCCCCCTTCCTCCTTGTAGAAGGAAAGGGAGGCCGAATTGGAGAGTTATTCCCCCCTCCTTGGCCAGCCAAAGGAGGAGATTTTCCTCCCCTTGTGGCGCCCCCTCTCCCCTCCCTCCAACCTATATATACTTGAGGACTTTGCCCTTTGTAGACACAAATTTTGGAGCCTCCTCTAGTTCATCTAGTTCTAGTTGATCATAGTTGATCTAATTAGAGCTAGACCTAGTTCCTCTAATCCTCATAATTAGAAGCCCGATGTGGTTCTAATCTCCTCCCTCTAATTCTCCGGCGACGATTAGCTCTGGACGGTGAAGCGCTGCCAGATCATGAAGACCGTATGCTTGCAACCAAGTAGAGAGGCCATGATTTCGGTTTTCTGTTTGAGGGATTGTTCGTGGGCGGTTCATGGGATCGTTCATCTATGTTACGAGGGACTCCAAGTACGATCTACACCGACTCGTCTACTTTCAACTCTGGAGTCGGTAATGATCGTTGATCCAAACCTTATATGCATCTTCATATTGTTCCTGGGTGATCGTAGGGCAATTTTTTCTACTACGTTTCCCAACAGAATTTACATCTACAAAGGTAAAAAAGGAAATAGACCTAAAATTTTGAAATTTACCTCAAAAACAAAACACACCTAATAAAAAGTAACGGATGGAATATCTAATGTACTATATTGTTGGGAAACACGGCACGGTACACTAATGAAAATGAAAAGAAAACTACCGTGAATGCTTGATAAAAAGGAACGAATGGAGTATCTAAAGCACCATATTGTTGGGAAACATGGTACGGTACACTAATGAAAATGAGAAAAACTACCGTGAACGCCCAGGAACATGTTGCAGTAATAGATCGCGGAGAGGGTTTACCACTAGACGCGCAGTCCCATCAGCAAAAGAAGAGTTGGAGAAGCGCCTCTATTATCTCCTCCTCGTGAGATCCCACTAACGGTTTGTCCAAGTGATGCAGCTGCAACGCCTCCAAGGTGTCCACATGTACATGGTCGAAGTCGGCTGGGCAGGGGTATGGTAGCAACTCCTAAGAACAGTTGAGGAGGTGGAGGTACCTTAGGGTTTCTGAAACCCTGTGCAGGAGTGGAGGGTGGGGTGCGCGAGAGCAGCAACCTTTCAGCATATGCGTCCCTCATCACTCCCCCACCCCCTACAAAGGGACGATCCCTTGAGGGTTTGGGGAGCTCCCTCCACTCTTTCCCCTAATGGGCTCAAGGCCGAATCACCTTTCTCCTTTACATCCTCTGGATCATATTCGTTTTGACTTCTGTCTTTTAAGTGTGTAACACTATAGGCTCACGCATGTTTGTACATGACCGGAGTACTTCTACTTGGTCATTAGTTAGTAACGACCCCTAGCTGAATGTGTGAACCTCCAAATGCACGTAAAGATCGTATCTAACGAACCTACACAATGTTGCATAAATGATATTCCTTTTGCCTGAAGATATTGGTTACGCTCAAGCTTGACCACTCTTTCTCGATCACGTGACTTGGAACCCTTTGCTAGGTTAACTCTTTAACCATAACAAGCACAACCAAGCATTTCTGGATCCGATCACTCGAGGGGCCAAGAGACATATCTTGCATTGAAGGGAGGAGCAAATCCAATCTTGACACACATGCCTTAAAGCATGTTTTATGGTAAAAAAAGAAAAGCAATATTTATAACTACTTAGTTACGGAGTAGCGTTTGGTAACCCCTAAGTCACTACACATCAAAAGTACATGTGATAGTCTCACGTCTATGGACGTACCATATACATTGTAAATAGATAACTAAAAGCATTCCCACTATGTGTCAAGTTGGGTTTGTCCAACCCCATGTTCATAATATGTGTTTGTATTATTGGTTCTACATCTTCATTTCAATGACCTATGAAACATGGTCATCAACCAATTCATGTGCTAGTCTAGTATTCTTATGTGTCCACGTATGAACTCTAACTAGGGACTAGTTTAGAATAATCATTAAAGCACGGAGTTTTACAAACAAGTCACATACTTATCAATCAATACAAATGATATTATTCAGGTAAAATTCAACAATTCATGGACACACTGAAATATAATCATCTCTATGACTGCCTCTAAGGGATATTTCCAACACACGTGTCTATCATTCTCTCAATAATTTTGGCTCCACCAGCTCCATACATCAGGTGACACGTGGTACCAAGTGAGGTTGTGGGCGGGCCCTTCACGCCCTCACTTTCAAAACAAGTTAGTGTGTGTGCCAAAAAATGTATCTCCAAGTGAGATGGGGAAGAGATTGTCAATCGCACCACAAGTTCTCCTTCACCTAAGAAAGCGTGCAATATTTTCGTCATTGTACAATAGCAATAGGGAATTTTCTTGCTGACATAGAAATCTGGGAGTTTTGCACATCACCATTAAGCAGACGAACTAAGATATGATAGAAGAATGCATTGGTGCGGAGGTTCCCTCTCAACACAACATTTCAGGCATATTGGTAGTATGATATATGGGATTTTGCCTATGACATTAGAAGGAAATTGGTACAACGTTGGCCGTTCTTTCTCCCTTTTGAGCTGCTAATTCATTTTGTTTGACGAAAATGATGTGAAAGCTCTAAGATACAATTTTACATATGATTGATTGGAGATGTCCTGGCATATGATACACGTAAGCAATACACCAATGTTATGGCATGGCATACAACACCTGAAAGTAGGTATATCTTTTCCTTTGTAATTCTAGCTTCGCCAGCGCCAATGTGAGACTATGGGTGGCTTCTTCACGCCCTTACTTCCAAAACAAGTAAATGTGTGTGCAGAAATATTTATGAGACACACACACACACACACACACACACACACACACACAAAAGAGATATTGTCAATCGCCCCACAAGTTTTGTTTCATCTAAGAAAGCATGCAATATCTTCCTCCCTTGTCCACTAGCAAAAGAGAATTTTCCTACTAACATGGAAAGTTGGGAGGTTCACACATCACCATTTTGCAGACAAGCTAAGATACAGTGGAATAATAAGTTGGCGGGTAGATTGCCTCTCATCCGCGAGGTTTGAGGCATATTGTAGTATGCCATATGGAATTCTGCTTATGACAAAAGTTTGTTAGGGGGAAATTGGTATAGCGTTGCCTTAGCTGGTTGTTCTTTCTCCTTTTATGTTGTTGGTTGTTCTGTATGTTTTAAGTAAATGATGCGACTTAATATGTAATTGATTGGAGATGCCCTAACGAAATGATATACGTAAGCAATACATTGATCTTACGGCATGGCACCTAATAATTGTACTAGTATGACGCATACACTTGAATAACATAACCGCATGTCGATTCGGCGCTGCGCTACGCGCCTCCGTGAATTGACCGCAAACAGTGACCCTAGTACAGCCCGGTCTCTCTCCCCGCTCTGGCTCCTAGCTGCGCGCGAGCCTGTGTGTGGGCTGCCCCTCGGCTCCTCGCCGGTCCACAGGTTCCCGGCGCCGTCGCTGTTTTGGGGGGGGGGGGGGCCCTGAGTATACAAGCTGTAGCATCTGTTCGGACGCACAGTCACACACACCACACGCACGCACACCACAACTCACACACCCCGACTATGCACCTAAATCAGACCTACAACCTATATCTCTGATACGTCTAGTGAGACTTCCGAAGTCCTCGACTCCGGGAACGCCGGGCACGTCGTTCTCGCCTGTGGCTCGTAGACGTCGGGAGGTACCTGCGAAATTTATTGGTACTGTTCAGTGAACAGTACCGCGTACACTGTTCAGTGAACAGTGCCGCGAGGTGAGACACCCAGAATTCGTCCCCAGCGGGGATCGAACCTGGGCGGGCGAGGTGCACAACGGCCGCCCCTACCACTGCGCTAGAGCGCGTCGCTGTTGGTGTCACTTGCGCGTGCCGTAGGGTCGGCAAAACGGTGTGAATTTTTTGTAGCCCGGGAGAGGTTGCGGGTTGCAGTGGATATGCACGGTGGTTGGGGACAATCCGTGGGCGTGCCAGCCTACAGCGACTGATCGTGGTTGAAGACAAACGGGTTTACTGTGCGTGCGGGTGGGTTTCGACAGGTAATCCGGGTGGATCGATCTTCAGATAAAGCTCACACCAAGTTTATATAAAAAAAAAAGGCGGATAAAGCTCGCCAAGTTTAACTCTTGCACGTCTTCTCTCCCTGCCTCCCCGGGCTTTTTAGAAACACAGTACACAAACAAATACATACGCTCATTCATTCTTATGAACACACGCACGCATATTCTATCCTTAGGAGCACCTCCGAAAGACTAAGCCAGCGGGTCTTAAGATTAACAAAGTCATCATAAGCCAGCGGGTCTTAAGATTAACAAAGTCATCACAAGCGCCTCTCCGTCGACAGGAACATCGCCACATCTGGTTTCTCTTCTTCCTTTTCAATTTTTTGGATGCAAAGTAGTTGTCTCCTTTTTCAGGAAAAATCTCTTTCAATTGCAAGAATTCAACTTTTGAATACTACTTCAACTTGCAAACTTAATCTTTCACATACAAGGGATTCCAGATAACTTGCTTTTGCCAAATATCTGCTCAAGACTGTCCCTGCTAAATTAACGTAAAGACAACTCTAATATTGCTCACTCAATCCTTTTTATTTCTCGAATTCTGCACAACTGTCCTCGCCACAAACTCTCGACCATATATGCTGAAACATACTTTGGATGGCATTGTGTTTGTACATATGTGCTTTCATTTGTCATCAAAAGGGCAATTTGGTATTACAACAGTTTACAGAATGACTCGAGCACCACACCTCATCCGCCACCTCGTCCCTTGGTCCTTACCCGCTTTACTGGAAATTTATCTACAGAAGAGAACATATCAAGGCACCTAAAGGGCATAGTAAACTAAAACTTCAGTCATGATCCTATGCAGAGATTCTTGAGACCAAAACCCAGGAACGCTTCGTTTTCAGTACTGATCAAGTGATAATACTGTTACATCAAACTTCGCTCAGGGCATATGCGATAGTGTCTGATTGCCAGCGTCGAGGATGATCTCATCATGTGCAGGTGTTATGCTGCACAAATATTTCAAGTTAGCCGTGCTCATGCTTAGGGCCTCAAATTGAAACTGACGATGCGATGCATGCTTACCTCAGATAGCTCAAAGCTGACATTCTGTACAGCAGCGTGAACACAAGGAGATGCAATCCAATAGTGTAGAAGAATATAAATGTCCGGGCAAACCTGTGAATACAAACAGAACACATGCTACATTAGTTTCTTGTTTCAGTCCGCTTCATTAGTCAAATAAAGAAATTCAGGCAATCCAATAGTGTAGGAGAATATAAAACTAAAATTCCAGGCAAATATGTGAATACAAACAGAACACTTGATGATATATTAATTTCAGTCCACTTCATGGATAAAATCATATGATAAAGAAACTCAGGCATCATGTAATACAAAATGGCAATCACTTGTGCATTCTTATCCATGAAGGGCTAGGATTAATCAATGGTGACCAGTTTTAAAGTTTAGACATGAGCACAATGACCAAATATATATCTAAACAAAGATTCAGACGAAGGGTATAATTTAAGAAGTGGGAACCAAATTAACTACTTCCTCTGTAAAGAAATATAAGAGCGTTTAGATCACTAAAGTAGTGATCTAAATGCTCTTATATTTCTTTACGGAGGGAGTACATCTCAGTGGCAGGTCCATGCACCCCTGAGTCATCAGTGTTGTACTTATTTAATTCGAAAAAGATATACGACATTGGGAATGGTCAAATAAAAAACTTGGCACATATAGCTCTGCTGTTTCTACAACAATTTAATAGTTACCATCAAAGATCGGTAATACAACAAATACAAAGAAAAGGAAAACCTGAACTGCACACCCCAGGAAAAATGATAGTATCGTACTTGTTACCGAGGAGAAAATGGCCACTACTGAGAGTGATCTTATCTCTTATACCAAGTTCCTTGTATCTTTGATCCTTTTCCTGGATATGGCAAAAAAAACATAGTTGAGCTGTGTGCAATACCAGAGATAACATGTGTTGCTGATGATATGTTCAAATATATCTACCTTCCTCGAGAAAGCTGCAAAAGGATTTATGTCATCCTCGTACATTTTCTTGTACTTTGTTTCAACATCTGAAGAACCACTTTCAATATCTTCTGCGTACTGCAAGGCGCAACATAACAAAGGTCAAATGCTAGACAATGTGAAGTATGTAAAGTCCATCATAAGGATTTATGCTAAACCTTCTTTGGTCCTCTAGAAACAATCTTCTCATGACTGTAGTCCTGGACGTATCGAATCTTTCCGTACAATTGAACATTATCAGCTTTTGTTTTTTCCAATTCTACAGCTAGCATTTCATACTTCTCTTTTAATCTCCTCAGTTCCTGGGATACGTAAAAATGACACTACATGGTCAGTGGTGATGCATTTTCATATTTCATGAAGCAAAGAGACGTCATGGGATAAAAAAAATCCAAGAAAAGCCTAACAGAACCACAACTTTCAAGAAAACCAAGGAAAATGACCCTCTTATATCATTACCAAACCTTGTCGAAAATAGAAGCCTATAATATATACCTCTTCGGTTTCACGTAGTCGTGTACGGAAACGGTCCCTCTGATTGCAGATGACCTTGAGCATGGAACTTTGATCTTGGTCTGGTGATGAATTCCTTGGATCAGTACCCTGTAAATAAATGAAAAGAAACAAGTGAAGCTACACATGGATGTAGTGACCATCTGATTAGACAACTCAAAATCAAATGCACTGTTACAAAAAAGTGAGTATTGAAATGATTCTTAGGCACATTTGGTGTTTGCCTTAACATCTAGAACTGTGGATACTGTTGATAACAACTGCATATACTGCTAAATATTAAAATCACACGCATGTTTGCAAAATCAGTGTATCAAGAGTTTTTTTCTGGGAAACTGAGGCGCTAAATATTTTTTTTCGAGAAAACGCAGAAGATTTGCGTTTCATTGCATTGAAAAGGAAGGGGTTTCAGTTACATCCTCCTAGGAGGCAATTATACAGAGTGAGGGTGCTGCAATTAGTGTACATCCCAGGTCTGGGGAATGAGAGCACGCAGGCCCAACGCGCCGGCTCTGGCCCAAAGGGTCGCCTCCTCTTTGATCTTATCCAGTAGCGTAGCTATAGAAGGGCTAGCTCTGTCAAAGACGCAGTCGTTCCGATGCTTCCAAAGCATCCAAAGAATGAGTAGTGTCGCCGAGGCGAGGCCCTTGCGCATAGGCTTGGGCGTGTGCTGCCGCACGGAGAGCCACCAGGTGTTGGTTGATGGCTCGCCATCAGGCGGGTTGCAGGGAACCCTTAGCTAGCTCAGGATTTCATACCATACCTGCCGGGAGAACGGGCAGGCGAGGAGGAGATGCTGGATGGTCTCCGGCGCCTGGTCACAGAGTGGGCAGCACGCGGGGTGCTGCAAGCCGCGACGGGCGAGGCGGTCAGCGGTCCAACACCGGTCTAAGTGGGCGAGCCAATGGAAGAAGCGTACCCGGGGCGGCGCCCAGCATTTCCAAGTGAGCTTCCAAGCATCACATGCGGTGGATCCGTGGAACGTGGCAAGGTAGGCGGACTGCGCGGTGTAGGTGCCTTTGGAGCTCCACTTCCAGAGTAGATGATCTGGCTCGGCGGAGAGCGTTGTGTGCTCAATCATGTGCCAGAGTTGCAGGTACTCGCCGATCTCTTGAACCCCAATGGTGCCCTGAATGTCGCGCGCCCAACTGTTGGCCTGAAGGCCATCCGCCACCGTCCGCAGCTTGCGGCGTCTCTTGGGAATGCAAGAGTATAGCGCCGGCGCGATCTCGCTGACGGAGCGTCCGTCAATCCAGCGGTCCTCCCAGAACAAGGCGAGCTGGCCGTTGCCTATCTGCATGATGATCGAGGCAAAGAAAAAGGCTCGCTCGTCGGCGGAGAACTGCAGGTCAAGACCACTCCAAGCCCTGGCGCTGTCGGTGCGGCTTAGCCACAGCCAACGTGTGCGGAGGGCGAGGCCTGTGCGCTCGAGGTCGTGGACACCAAGTCCTCCAAGCGAGATCGGCCGTGCGACGCGCCGCCAATTGACATGGCAGTTGCCTCCATTGGCTTCGGCGCGTCCGGCCCAGAGGAATCCCCTCTGTATCTTCTCCAGCGCCTTGATGATCCGCTTCGGGGGTGCTAGCGCCAGCAGCTGGTGGATGGGGATGGCGCTGAGCACGGCCTTGACGAACGCGAGGCGGCCAGCCTTGTTCATGAGGCGCGCCTTCCAGGTAGGCAGCATGCCAGCAGTTTTGTCGACCACGGGTTGGAGCAGGGCAGCGGATGGGCGCTTGATCGTGAGCGGGATTCCAAGATATGTGATAGGCAGGTCCACGACGGGGCAGCCAAGTGCGTCGATGATGGGTGCCACGTCGTCGGCGTCGCAGCAGATGAGGGTGGCTGAGCTCTTCAGGAAGTTCACCTGGAGGCCCGACGCGCGTCCGAAGAGCTGCAGGACTCCTTTCACGGCCATGGCGTCGCCCTGGGTGGGGTGGCAGAATAGGATCACATCGTCCGCATATAGCGAGACGGCCGGGATCGGGCGCCGCGGGTGAAGCTGCTGCAAGATGCCCGTCTCGGTGGCTCGGTGAAGGAGACGGCTAAGCGTGTCGACCGCGAGGACAAATAGCTGGGGCGAGAGGGGATCACCCTGTCGAAACCCACAACGGTGCCAAATGGTCGGGCCGGGCTTGCCGTTCAGGAGCACCTTGGTGCTGGCCGACGAAAGCAGAATGGCCAGCCAGTCCAGGAAGCGGCTGCCGAATCCGTATTGGCGCAGTACCTCGAAGAGGAACGGCCAGCTGATCGAGTCGAAGGCCCGTGCCAAGTCGAGCTTCAACAGCAAGCGGGGGGCCTTGAGCTGATGGAGGAGGCGCGCGGACTGCCGGACAAGGACGAAGTTGTCATGCAACGAGCGTCCAGGGATGAACGCGTTCTGGTTCGCGCTGACGAGGGCGTTAAGCTTGGGCGCCAGACGCAGCGAGAGGACCTTCGCGAAGATCTTGGCGACGAGGTGGATGAGGCTTATCGGCCTGTAGTCTCCGAGACAGCGAGCATCCGCGCGCTTGGGCAGCAGCGTGAGGAGCGCCTGGTTAAGGCAGCTGAAACCTCGGCCCCGGAGCGCGTAGAGCTGCTGGAACACGTCGACGAGGTCCTGCTTGACGATGGGCCAACATGCGCACAGGAAGTCAGCGGTGAAGCCGTCGGGGCCGGGTGCTTTGCGCGCGGGCAAGCGCTTGATGGCCTGCCAAATCTCCTCGGCGTCAAAAGGTGCATCGAGGTCGTCGAGGTTGGCAGGCGTGATGAGGGCGGAGAGGTCCAGAGTGCACTCCCGGGGCGCGGCGGTGCCAAGCAGAGCGTCGAAGTGCGCGTAAGCTGCCGCGGCCATGTCTCCCTGGTCCGTGATGGTTTCCTCGTCAACCACCAGGCTGTGCACCGTGTTCTTCTGCCGCCTATAGGAGCATTGCCGGTGGTAGAAGGATGTGTTGGCATCGCCGTCTTTGAGGGTCGCAAGGCGGGCGCGTTGGCGAGCGATGGATCGCTCCAGGGAAGCAAGGCCTAGGTAGGAGGCCTTGATCTGGCGACGCAGCCAGTCTTCGTGCGGGGACAAAGCTCTACTCTCCAAAGCAGTGTCAAGCCTGAGGAGAAGCTCGCGGGAGATCGCCAGCCTGAGGCGCACATTGCCCACGGTCCGCGAACTCCAGCTAGTGAGCTGGCGCGCGGTGGCCTGCATGCGCAACATGAATCGTCGGAATGGGTCTGTCACATGGACGGAGTGCCATGCAGCCGCGACGACGTCGTGGAATCCGTCGAGGCGAATCCAGAAATCCTCGAAGTGGAAGCGTCGGTGTGTAGGCGCTATCGGAGAGCAGTCCAGGAGCAGGGGGCTGTGGTCGGAGACGACGGAGGCGAGGCAGCGTAGGAGGCACGCGCTATGAAGCTCCTCCCAGTCCGTGGTGCAAAGCACCCGGTCGAGGTGGACAAGGGTCGGGGGCGACTGCTCATTCGACCAAGTGTAGCGTCTCCCGCTGAGGTACACTTCTTTGAGCGATAGGTCGTTGAGCACGCGTCGAAAGCGACCCATCATGCGGCGGTTGACGTTCCGGTTATTTTTGTCCTCGTCGCGATATATGAGGTTGAAGTCCCCGCACAACATCCACGGTCCGGGGCACTCATCGCGGATGTCGCGGAGCTCTTGCATGAAGGCAACCTTGTCGTCGTCAAGTTGGGGCCCGTAGACAACGGTGAGCCACCATGGAGAGCCGACGCCAGACGCGGTGGAGACCTTAGCAGACAAGGTGTTGGTAGTGAAAAGAGGATCGGTGATGGCCACCTCTCTACTCTTCCATGCCAACAGGATGCCGCCACGGGTCCCGACCGCGGGCAAGTACACATAGTCGTCAAAATCCGAGCCAAGAGTCTCGAGGACAACCGACGAGCAAACTAACTGCATCTTAGTTTCTTGGAAGCAGGCGATCGATGCATTGGTGGTTACAACAAGCGACCGAATGGCGGTGCGGCGAGCGCGCGCGTTGAGGCCGCGCACGTTCCAGATCAGGACCTTGGGGGCGTGATCCATATATTAAGAGTTATTTTGTTTCGAGGAGAACAACTGTTCTACCAAGAAATGGTTAACACAGACCACTTGCTGACTAGTGGGCCACGTAGTAACATAGATTTCAGAATTAGACAGTAAATTCACCAACCGAATGTAGCAGTTGTTGATTTGAAACCAGTTATGATTTGTGAAAATCATGGTGCAAAAAAGACAAGTGTTTGGTAATTCACTAACTCTTCAATGTTTCAGTGTTGTGTATTAACAGTTGTAACGGTAACATTTATGACAATTGCAGATCTTTATACTAGCTTTAAGATGATGTCTATGAGGACTTAAAGTTGATCATCTGAACTGTGTTTCCCGTGCATTTATTGTCCACGGCTGAACTATGCAGCTTCTAAGAGTAATGCAGAATTAAAGCGACATGGTTCGCCATAAGTGAAGCCAAACTAGAATTTTACCTCCGATACTTCATTTGAGCCTATTTCTTGAAGATCCCAATCATTCAAAAGAGAACTCCTCCTATCAGTTGAACTGCAGCCCTGTAACAAAGTTAATAAACATATCAGCTACACATGTGCTTCAAAAGACAAAAGGCATAACAAATTCTTTGGTTTCTTAAGCATCGAAATCCAGGATTGTGTAGTTTATTGTAATAACATAATATCACTATTCAGACTGTAGCACTAAATAAGGTAACCGTATATGCAGAAGACATGCTCGTAAGGATTATATATTCAAATTCAAAGGACAATAGGATCAACTGGCAATATGTGAAATATCACAAGGGTAAGGAGAGCAACCTTTAATATGTCGTCCTCAAGTTTCAGAATCAATTTTTGCTGCTCTTCAACCTTTGAAGTTAGTTCAGCGATCTTTTTCTCAGCTTCCTCAAGAAGACTTGACTTCTCTGATATTTTAACCTTTTAAGAGATGCAAAAAAAAAAAAACTTACAAGACAGTTCCGGCAGAGAAGATAACAAGTATGTATACATGACAAATACTGATTGTCCTCCAAAGAGCCAAACCATTTTCCAGCATATAAACTAGGTACCAACCTTCAACTGTGTAAGTTCATGCTCCATTTTGCGGTTCTTATCAAGAAGCAAAGCTTCCAGTTTGCTCATTTCTTCACCATTAGTTGCTAGCTCCCAGTCTTCAGCTTCAATTGAGTTGTACCCAACAGCCTATTGGAAAAAAATAGGAATTTCAGCAAGCATGGGGATAGAAAATCAAAGATAGTGAGGGTAATATGGAGGAATAACAAAATGTATCTCAAGCATATCTCTGTGATCACCAACAAAATGATGTGGGCAAATTTAGTATAAGATGCAACACTGAAAAGCTGATCTCATGTATCATGTGTATTTGAAATTTCACTAAAGGATAAAGAGGCAATGAGTTCAAGTTCAGATCCAGTTGATTATGGACGGTACGTCGTCAAATGTCCGAACTAAAGTAGATGGTTTAACAAAAACATGTTTATCCATAGAGATTGTTTTGTTCCAACCTGCAAAATCTGAACCTTTTTCTTGAGATCATCAACTAGTCTAGTCGTAGGTCTTTCTTGAAGTTCTTTCTTCAACTCCGTTATCGCAGTTTCCTACAAAGAGAAAGTAATTAGCAAAACAACAAATAAGTGGACCATGGGTGCATAGATACAAATCATTCCAAGAGCATAAATATGGTGGATCGACTCATGACTGGAAAATGGCTCACACATATAGTAGAAAAAGTAACTTATTATTATCTTCATTAGAACAATTCACTCTGTGTGCTTTTTTCAGGTTCAGATGCAAACCTAGTGGCTGTAGCCATGTCTACGAAACTCACCTATCACAGAATGTTGATAGTGATAGAAGCAAAGAAATTAATATATTGAACAATATTTGGAATATGGATTGTAAGTAAATAGACAGGTTGATGATACACATAAGAAGACTACTGTGCCCTTCAGATGATGGAAAAGAATAAACAGGGGGACTCTCTAAATAAGAGAATGGTTGAGTCCCTCACTTATAGCTTGGCACCCAGTAGCCAACATTAAAAGTAGTGAGTTGGTTACTGACAACTGAATTTTGACATAGCAATTTTAATGACTGGGTACCTTCTCACTGAGTAAAGTAGTCAACTTCTTTACTTCATTCACATGCATTTCTTTCTCACTTGATAAAGTACTTTCAATGTTACGCAGTTCTGCATTCAACTCTGATATAATCTTCTCCTTGGCATTCAAAGAACTCTCAAGTATATCACTTGGGTCCATGTAATCACTGCATAATTACATAATTCAGATAATAAGTTAGTATTAAGTTCTAGATAATCATAAAGGCCCAGCTAAAATAATAGCAATACTGCTGAAAGTCACTGTATCAACAGCATTATGAATGACAAAAATTATGCAAATACACACTTGCATATTCATTCATACACAGGAAAAATGCAAACAAAATTACCTATTATTACTTGTGTCTTCATTTGTTGTCTGCAACTGAGACCGTAAATCCCCCTGCAGTGAACATAAGAATAAAATCGTATGTTAGGGAAGCCAATAATAGATGTGCACATTTTGGTCAACACATGACATGTCAGTCATCAATTCAATGTATTCACCGACTGAGGATTATTTGATAATAGTCTATCACCATAAGTTTCGTGCAGTAGTATGAGAGAATGTGCATAGATCTCAAGGCACAGATCTCGGTTGCCATAGTGGGAGATTGCAACCATATGAATGCAAGGGATTTTCCTAAAGCCAAAACAGCAACATGCAACATTACCTTTTCCCTCTCAAGGCTAACTAATCGTGATTGAGCGCGTTCAACTTCATCCATCAGAAGGCTCACTTCAGCTTCCTTTGCTGTCCGGTCCTCCTCTGAACAAAATATAAAACTTCATTAGAACTTCCATAATTATTGAATCATTAAGCATAGCGATCGTCAAGGTAACACAACTAAAGAAAGGAAGAAAACCTGATTGAGTACGAAGCTCAAACAATTGGCTTTGTGCCGATTCATGTAACTTCTGCATATTCTTGACACTTTCTGTAGCTTGCCTTAGTTGGTCCTGCAACGCCCATTCCCTACAATCATGGCAATTGAAAATTCAAATCAGCATATGCATCATCATATATGATGTGGCAAATTCTCGAAATCAAGAAGCTTAAATTTAAATTGTGATAATCGTTAAGCAATTATTTTCTTCGTTGCAATTATTTATCATACCTATCTTTCAGGGCTTCGAGAGTTTTCTGGCTATCTTCTGCCAAGCTTCGCTGTTTCATTTCAACCATCTCTCTAACTTTTTCTTCCATCTAAAATCACAAAAATAAAATAAAACATTAGAAGGTAAAAGAGATATGATTCAAGAAACGGGAAGTGTGTTAAAACTATGTGGAACAAGAAATCAGCGATGTTTTTTCATCAAAGTAGTTGCTCGCTATACACAAACTTCATAAACTGGAAGGAATGTATATATTTCAGCTGCAAGTGCAATGCCACTTAGATATTTACAAAATATTTTGACTAATGGTGTTATGTCTAAAAAGCAGTATTAGTGGGCCAGTATATTCGCAGACAGACCATGGTACAATTGTTTTTAGTTCAGGTGAAATTTGGAATTCATGCATCAATGTAAAAGAAGGGCTTAAGTTTTCTATCATGAAAAGTATGAGGCTTCTGAAACTTTGTAAACAAGAACAATACGGCCATTCAAGTATGAAAATGAAAATTAAGAATACCATTGTATGGATACAGGAAGTCAATTGGATAATTTCATAAAGCACCAGTGTGAAGGAACTAACATTATTCGACTGTGAAACTGACACCATTCGTGCAGAACATCAAAACCAGAAGGAAAACTAACTAGTTTAAAAAACAGAGCGGGAAACCAAGTGACCTTGGAACAGACCTGTTGTTCAAGCTGGCGGTTTCGCTCCTCAAGTCGCCTAATCGTCGCCTGTTGGTTCTTTAGGTGCGCAGATTCCGCCCGGTATTCTTCAAGCTCAAGTTTCATCTTCCGGTTTTCAGTCTCCAGTTCAGAAAGTTTCTGGTCTTGATCCTGAATGAATTGAGATCATTAGCAACAAACTTTGGTGAAATCTGACTGAATGTCATTTATTATATTCGAAGAAGATGCTAGTTATTGACATTCAAGCAAAGGAATAAACAAAACTGAACACATCAGACTTTTGTTGGAGGAAACAGCAGTGCCATGTCATGTTTTTTTCCAAAGTTGCTAATTCTGATCTGCACTAGTGTTAACACGTGACCGCTACTTTTAAGTTGGAACAAACTAACTCGCATCTATATTTGCAGATTAACAGCTTCCCACCTATAGTTTAATTTAGTGCAAGTTGACACATATTATAGCAAAAGTTCTATGTTCGGAGAGTGACGATAGAATCATACAAATAATTATCTGTTATTATCAGATATCAGTAGGTGTCAATACTGAATACCAATAAGATGGCAAGTGATTATTGCGACAAGGCAAGATATTAAGTATTGGTGGCAACTTGCAATTTAGAGAAGTCGGGACAGCCATGAAGGCAGTTTCCTCTATGAATACAACAAACAATGCCGAATTAGAGAAGCTACGGTAGAGAGTAAGTTTGAAAGACATACAGCCATAGAAGCAAGAGCTGGATATGGATCAGGGGCTTCATAGAGCTTCTGATAGATGTTGAGAAATGCATTTTCTCCAAACTTTGCTCTCTTTGTGAGATTGTCAACTTCCTCTTGGTAACTCTTAAGCAATGAGTTGAACAAACTAAGCTTGTCATCTGAAGATGCCTTCTTGAAGTCCCGAGTATTCTCAGCAAGTCTACGTCGGTTCTTCTGGCTCGTCTCTTGATTCTCCGCAATCTTTAAACCCTGCTCATCCAACCCACTTCTTTCTTTCTCCAAATCGAAATCTAAATTGTACAAGAGACAACAGTCAGATTCTCCACCATGGATAGCATAAAATTTTACATGGCGTACATGGCGAAGGCATCAACCTACATTCCACATACAAGAACTAAATAAATCAATATGTTATCTACAGTACATGAGCATTCACACTTGGAAGCTATTTAGGCGTTGTAGCTTTCCAAACACCCACATGGGAACCACAGTATTGTGATCAAGTGGCATGATAACTCACAACTACTCTCCCTACTTGGTATGGATGCAAATAATTCGAGGAGACAATAAAAGTTCATGACGTCTGTGATCAATCACTAACTCCTTGTTCGAATGATGTAGAGTGGTTATACATGGCCTATGCACAAAAACTAGTAATATCTACTATTTGATTTTTTTCAACAGAAACTAAACTAGGACAGCAAAAGCTTGCCAAGCTTCATAGAAATAGAGAATTTAAGTTTGAGACGAAGACTCAGGCCTTCTCTACTGAAACTACTTGGTCTCCCTGCCACGAGAATATCATACAGTTGGAGCCAACTGAGGAGGTGGCAAGCAAAAACATGCTAGTAGCAGATTTGAATGCAGGTGGAAAATGTAAGCATCTCAAGGAAATTAAGATCTCTCCAACCGCGATTAGTGCAAAACCCCACAGATTCTGCACGTACGAGCCATTACAGGTGCGCGCGACTGGTAATCGCGATGCTCCGCGGCTTAAGCCCACGATTCAAAGCAACCGGCCTTTCGAGCACACCAATTCGAACCAACATCACCGCCTATTCGAACGCAGCGAAGGTGGGATCGACGCGGACCTTTCCAGAAGCTGCAGACGACGGCGAGAGGCGACGCGGAGGAGGACGGGGGCGGGGGAAGGGGCGGCGGCGGCGAGCGGTCGCGCTCCGCCGCGGCCGCCTGGGCCGGCGAGGGGTCCATCGGACCAGTCGGGCGCTCCGGGATCTGGGCACCTGGATCTGGCGGGATCCGGTGGGGCGGGGCGGGGCGGCGCGGCGACGACGCGCGGTGCGGTGCGGTGAGTATATGTGATCTGCTTTACAAGTGGTTTTCTTTTCTTCAGTACGTAGTTGTTGGCTTTGTTGCGGCGATGGTGCGTCCGCTCGCTCTCCTCTTCCTTCTGTCTGGTAGCCGCGTGGGAGCAAACGTTCGAGTGACGTTTCTGACAATGGTAGTATTATCTTTCTCTAAGTTCTGATCTATTATAAAAGTTCATTGAAAGTACAAAGCATCTCAAATATACTCTCTCCGTTCATTTTTGTAAGTCGTTTCAGACAACTTAAAATAGGTTGTTTTGCACATTGTCTGAAATGTCTTCAAGGTCTTATAAAAGTGAACAGAGGGAGTAATAAAAATTGCATTGAGATTTCAAGATCATCAAACGACCACTATTACCGTCAGGACAAGCCGCCGACGCGCCGCTGTCACCGCTCCCCTATCGGAGCGAGCTTCACATTATCGATTACAGTCGGGAAGTCTTCGTACACGTGAAATAAGGACCAGGGCCCTGAAGCTGCAGTCGTCGTCGTTGAACCCTTGCATAGATCTGAAGCACCTGACATCAAATCTCGCCACATGACGAGAAACCCTAACCTCGCCGTCCCAAGGAGATGTCGGGATTCTATGTCGGAGCTCTGTCAACTATGTCCAGACAGACGAACTCGAGGAGCATCACAGCCCGGAAGATAAACTCGAAGAAGAAGCGCCGTCGTCCGTCCGAGCGCCGTACCTACGAGGACTAAAAAAAACCTAACCTAAACTACTAATCGAGGCGAAGGCACCGGAATTCCTCTTCCCGTCACCGGCGGCCTGAGCCGTGGTAGAGGGGAGGCAAATCCACGGGCTCTCTGGTGAAGTTTGGAGGGGAGAGTTTGCCCTAACCGCCTAGGGTTAGGGGAAGAAAACGAGAGAAGCCTTGCACCTTGCAGGTTGCGAGAGCCTTTCTAGTTAGAAGTATTTTAAAAGACTAGAGTTTTATTTACGAAAAAAAAATCGGAGATACAAAGCACACCAAACATAATAAAAATGTATTAAGGTCTCTGAACCACAGAACGCGCGTTGACGTGCCGATGTCGCCTCTCTCTCTCATACCGGAGCCGGTCGCATTATGTTGATGACAACCGGGAAGTTTGTGTGGATGTGCCCCTAAGGACTGGCGCCCTAAAGTCGAAGTCGTCGTCATTAAACCTTTGAATCGATCTGAAGAACTTGACACCAAATATCACCGTCGCGCACACACGGTGATAAACCCCAACCTAGCCGCCCCCAAGGAGCAGGCAGGAATCTACACCAGAGCTCTACATAATTTGTCCCAACGGACAAACTTGTGGAGGGTTGGAGCCCGAAAGACTGACTCGGAGATGAGGCATCAACATCCGTCGAGTGTTGCTCTTACTAGGGCTAAAACCATATATACTAACCATAGCCAAGGCACCAAGATTCCCTCCCCACCCCCGGGTTGTCGGAGCAGCAAATAGAGGTGAGGTGAATCCACGAGCTCACTAACAGAGATCGAGGGGAGGAAGACTTTGCCCCGGTCGCTTTGTGAGAGGGGAAAGAAGAGGCTAGCGATTGGTCAACATTTTCCTCTAGGGCTAAAATGCCATACTATGGAACCATAAATTAGACATTGAATATAATCGGTATGGCAATGGAGAAATCATTAGCAACACATCTCTATTTATGCTCCTAAGCAATTTTGAGTTATGACCTGAGCCGTGGAATAAAGAACAAATAAAAGGTAGTGCAAAAGCAACTACAAACTTGGGAATACGCAATAGGAAAACATGAATCTGCATCGGATTGCTGTACTAATGAAAAGTGGGAGAAAATAAGAAAAAAATAACATGCTTGCTTAGGGCGTTTACATTAAAGTTATCTTAGCGGTATCAGGTAGGATAAATGGTGAGGCGGGAAAGGGAGAAATGAAGAGAAAATAAAAACTTGACCTCTCATAGCTAATAGTTGATCTCTTACAAGAAGATAAGACATATCTCTCATCCTGAATTGTTCGATGCCACATGACAATTATGTCCAGGCATATGCCTAAGTCCGAACGAAAGTTCTCTACACTTCATCACTATTGTGCATTTCTGAAGAGCAATAAAAAGTGACAATCCAGGAATGGTGACGCTCCGCCTAAAAGACTATGTCAAATCACTCCTCTTCTCAAAGAGCAAGGATGGAGTAGGTGGGGAGGAGGAGGGTGGGAGATCTAGAAAGTCATGCTAACTTCATAGAGGCTCGTAGGACGAAGAAAGCGTAGGAGAGGCTTTGGAAGGGAGCAAAGTTTTATGCCTAGAGAGAAAAGTTTGAGATGATTTTGTCGAGGGATGAGTTGGTAGATAATGTGGAATTGGCATTGAAGAAAGAGCACCTCTACACATGTAATAAGATCGGTACGATATTTGTACTAACACACAATAGCAACCATCCATGTTAGGAGTGCGAAGTTTGTGTGGACGGGGGCATTGGAAGACTTTATTTCAAATGATTCAAAAACGGTATTTCTAAGTTAAAAAAAATCTATGAAAACCTATACATATTCATGGTGGATCTGTAAAAATTCATTCAAAAATATTATGAATTGCAAGCTGCACACAAAAAAAAACAAGATTCCGGCCCAACAATAATAAGAAAATGGTGGCCCATTTCCATGTATGTATTTGTTTTTTTTTCTATGCCACTTATGCTAGTACTGTATATTGTTATGAAACTTTTTGTGAACGTGTTATATATGTATTTGTGTAAGTTAGCAATTTGGAAATATGTTTTTTTGTACACCAATGCGGCAATGCCCCGTCCTCCATTTGCACTTTTCGTCCATGTTAGCATCTATTTGGGCCTACAATCATCCATCTATATGCAAATCGGACACAAAGCATCGTACATGAAGTGATCCCGTTCAAGAAACAGGAGAAATTAGCAATTAAGTAATCCCGTTCAAGAATGTGCAATATCGTATATGTGGCAAGAGTGTGCATATTGCTCTTGGCTTAGCTTCTGTTTCTTTGATGTCCCGTCATATATCTATGCTCATTTTATTGAATTTTAAATTTGAGTCACAAAATTAAGACCAAGTTGAATTGTTTTCAGTAGAAACATATAGTGGATTTATATATCACCAGTAAAAACACGACAGGATATCAAATATAAATAATACGAAAATACATTCATAATTTAACTAAGGGAATAAAATTGATTTTATAGATGCTGATATAATTTCATATCAAATTTATCAAACTTATTGACTTACGAGAATCCTATAACTCAATTATTTTGATAGGGAAGTAGACAAGAAAAACTCAGTTGTTGCCTCATAAGGAAGACAAGCTTTGGGGGTGCTTGACGCCAAGTATGATCAATCATCAACAAGCCATGAAAATTGCTAATACAGCAATACTAATAATGTGCTGCAATACAGGAAATAGTTTGAAATCTGCTAATGAACTAAGAAGCGACGATGTCCACATGACCGTCCTCATGACTGTAGTCCACTAGGTACTTCAGCTCGACACGCTTCGCATAGCACCATCCTACCACATCTTATGATTCACATAGTGCAACCGACCCTAGTACATCTTATGATCCGAATGATACAGGTAGCTGCGTAAATGGACTCAGAAATAAACTTGAGCACGCTCGAGGGCCAATCAGTGCCCCTCTCCCTCAGGCTTTGAGGCGGCTTCCTTGATCTCATCGCCGCCCTCCTCCTGGAAAAGTTTAACAGGATTATCAGTAACAAGGTTTTCAACACCAACCATGACAAGCCAATACAGGTAGAAGTTTCGATGGGGACACATACTGCGTTATCGGAGGTCCAGAGAGTCAAGTTGTCACGAAGAAGTTGCATGATCAAGGTGCTGTCCTTGTAGGATTCCTCGCCGAGGGAGTCCAGCTCAGCAATAGCTTCATCAAATGCCTACCAACAAGTAAACATTCCAGAATTAATCGCATTCTAGATATATAACAGAGGTATAGACCGAGACCCTTTTCCTCTCGATGTCAAGTGATGGTTCAAACTATACTTTCAATAGCATGAACCATTTCGACTGGTTGGCATAGTTAACAAGGATTGTTGTTCATCTTTCATAAAAAACTTTAATGATATAGTACCATAAAGTAAAGCATAAGAAATGCTGAAAGAACAATTTCACCAGAGATCAGAATTGTACTATATAGCTTCCATGAGAAATGGCACTCAGGTGTAGTTCCCATCAAATAAAAGAATTAACAAGCAGGGCAAAATAGTTTCCACACAGAAGAACTCGTCAACAAAAGATGTGATGTATAAAACAGAAGACTAACCTGCTTGGCAAGGTTGCAAGCACGGTCGGGGGGGGGGGGGGGGGGGGGGGGGGGGGGGGGGGGGGGGGGGGGGGGGGGGGGGGGGGGGGGGGGGGGGGGGGGGGGGGGGGGGGGGGGGGGGGGGGGGGGGGGGGGGGGGGGGGGGGGGGGGGGGGGGGGGGGGGGGGGGGGGGGGGGGGGGGGGGGGGGGGGGGGGGGGGGGGGGGGGGGGGGGGGGGGGGGGGGGGGGGGGGGGGGGGGGGGGGGGGGGGGGGGGGGGGGGGGGGGGGGGGGGGGGGGGGGGGGGGGGGGGGGGGGGGGGGGGGGGGGGGGGGGGGGGGGGGGGGGGGGGGGGGGGGGGGGGGGGGGGGGGGGGGGGGGGGGGGGGGGGGGGGGGGGGGGGGGGGGGGGGGGGGGGGGGGGGGGGGGGGGGGGGGGGGGGGGGGGGGGGGGGGGGGGGGGGGGGGGGGGGGGGGGGGGGGGGGGGGGGGGGGGGGGGGGGGGGGGGGGGGGGGGGGGGGGGGGGGGGGGGGGGGGGGGGGGGGGGGGGGGGGGGGGGGGGGGGGGGGGGGGGGGGGGGGGGGGGGGGGGGGGGGGGGGGGGGGGGGGGGGGGGGGGGGGGGGGGGGGGGGGGGGGGGGGGGGGGGGGGGGGGGGGGGGGGGGGGGGGGGGGGGGGGGGGGGGGGGGGGGGGGGGGGGGGGGGGGGGGGGGGGGGGGGGGGGGGGGGGGGGGGGGGGGGGGGGGGGGGGGGGGGGGGGGGGGGGGGGGGGGGGGGGGGGGGGGGGGGGGGGGGGGGGGGGGGGGGGGGGGGGGGGGGGGGGGGGGGGGGGGGGGGGGGGGGGGGGGGGGGGGGGGGGGGGGGGGGGGGGGGGGGGGGGGGGGGGGGGGGGGGGGGGGGGGGGGGGGGGGGGGGGGGGGGGGGGGGGGGGGGGGAACTAGTTCAGTGCCTGCAAATACAAATTGTCACTGTTACCACTTGCCCATATATGTAACGTGCTACGAAAAGCAGTGCATATGGGATCAACAAGCAAACTAATTCCAGAATCTGAAGAAAATTAACCAAACGCAGGTGAATATACAATTGCTATAAATCACCCTACTTTCCCAGAATCGCAAGTGGTGTGAGCAGTTTTCATATGATTCAGTATAGTTAGAGAACTAGACCAACTTTTACAACCTAGGTAAGGAATCACTTTTGGGGAGTGTATGCATCTAAATATCCTACTACATCCTCAAAAGGAGCCATCAATACTGGCCTTTGATTCTTCGACTTTTCTGATATTCTATTGGACAGGTCTAATCTAACACCACCGAGCTTCAGGTTGAGGAAACAATATTCCACAGAATAACAAGCAAACAGAACTAGAAGTTAAAATTAGATCGGCACAAGCAAATAAAAGCCTGCATCCTTCTCTTAGCAAGGCGACTAGATCTAGACCTCATAACAGGAGATTCACATCCCATCTACCGAGATGCGCGCTGGATCTACAGAACTAGCACTACAACGAACATCAGCACGGTGCGCATTTTCATGGTTCTAGGCAGATCTCGAATCCTTGCCGAAACCCCCCGTCGATCCCCACTAAAATCACACCAAACAGAGGGGAAATACGCTCAACAAGCCGTATTTCCGGCAGGAAAAGCGCTGCTCTCGGAAACCCTAACCTGCGCGTCAGATCGGATCTCGAACCCTAACCGATCCAACAAGCGAGCACTAGATCTAGCACGATCCAGGCCAGGATCTAGCCTGACGCACACAAATCAGAAGCAAAAACGGAAACGGAAATGGATCCGTCGCAGAACGAGCGGAATCGCTTCACCTCGGATCCCCGCGACCAGAAGCAACAATCAATCGGTGGCTCGCACCCACAGCAAAGGGGAAAATGAGGGGAGGAGAGGGAGGGGAGTACCTTTCCTCGCGCGCTTCGCTTTTCTCACGGGCTTCGGCTGCGGATCTCGGGTGCGCGCTGTGGGTTCGTGGGGAGGCGTGGGGGATAGGAATAGGGAGGAGTCGGGGAGGGGAGGGGTGGGGGATGGGGGATAGAAAAATAGGAGGGCGATGGGTGCGGCCCCTCGAGAAGCTCGCCTGGCTACGGGGGCAGCCGTCCAATCGCGGGCCGCCGCGTCGCGCCCGGGCGGCGACACAGCGCGTGGGCGGGCCCGGTCAAACCGGGAGTCCGCCCGAGCCGGGCGCGGGGGTGGCCGGGCGGCGTGGGACGTGTCCAGTGGACCGGTGAGGAAGACGCGGTACGTGTCGGCGCCCTATTGGACCGCCCTCCTCTGGAGCTTTTGACCTCACGGGGGAGGGTGTGCACCGATCGCGCCCCCGTGGTCACATCGCATGCTACGCCCTGTGCCCTCAACAAATACACCAACCGCGAGTGAAAATTCGCTTCCCGTCTCGTCCCCCCGCTACAGTAGCCAGGACAGGCGAACGGAAAGGCGACGCGTTTCCGCCGGCGATTCTTCTGCCCTCCTCCCTTCTGGCGGCCTCGGTGCCGTCGGCGGGGGGGAGGGGGTCGAATCTCCGGCCGGACCTGTGTACAGCTAGGTTAGTTAGCTTCGCTGTTTGGTTTCTGGGCGCTCTGGCCGGCGTCGTGGCTCCGTTCCGGAGGGCGGTGACGGCGGCGGGGTGGCCCGCGAATAAGCTAGGCCGAGATCCTTCCCAGCCATGGCGGCTTGTGGTGGCTGGTTCCGGATCTCAGCGCCTGCAGCTCGGTTTGAGGCTGCTGCGACGGCGGCAGCGACCTCGGGGTGAGCTTTTTGTGCTCTGGCTCCGCCGTTGTGGTGATGTGCGCTCCGGCGTCGCCATGGAGTCCGGGAGCTTGCGCAGGAGCAGCAGTTTGCGACGGTGCTGCGGGAAGACGGCGGTCGTGGAGAGGGCAGGCGGTTCGACGGCGGCAGGTCCTTGCTCTGTCCCGATTTCGTCGGTGCGAGGAGCTGGATCTGGGATCCGAGTTCCAGTGCGGGGATTGCCCCGGTCGGTGTGCCACAGGGTCAATGGCTTGCTGCGTGCGGCGAGTCTCTTCTTCGACTCACAAAGCCAGCGACGGCGATGGCGCTGCCTCGGCTCCGGCGACGGTGGTTGTTCTGGTTGCAGGACCCCCAAGGGCCTCCTTGTAATTTTCTTTCTTTCAGGGGGTTTTCTGCATTTTCTCCACGGCTCGTGGTTTCTCCCGGTTTCTCTAGATGTGGCTGCGTGTGACGTTGTACTGTTCTGGTTTGCTTAATATTAAGCGCAGGTGCTCTCAAAAAAAAAATACACCAACCGCCGCCGCTAGGGCTGTCTGTGATTGGATCCAAATCCAAAGCTGGCTTGCTAGGGGTTGTCAATTTTTTTGTTTTCTATAGTTATTACTCTTAATTATTTTTTGCAAAATATAGTTGTTACTCTTGATTTTACGTGCGAGGATAGATTATTGGTTCCGATGATCAGTGCGGTGATGATACTTTCATTACTTTGAACGGGGGTAAACAAAAGATACTACTAGTACAATACTAAGATGTCCTACTCAAAAGGACCAGAGAGGTTTATTTTAAAAAAAACTTCTAATATATTCATCAACTGTTAAGATAATACAAAGCACACTAGAAGCAAAATTTACATCTGGGTCCGTAGACCACCTCGCGACGACTACAAGCACTGGAGCGAGTCAAAGGCGCGCTGCCATCATCGTCCCTCCCTCGTCGGAGTCAGGCAAACATTGTTGTAGTAGACAGTCGGGAAGTCGTCATGCTAAGGCCCCATAGGACCAGCGCACCAGAACAGCAACCGCCGCCGATAAAGAGAAATTTAGATCGGAAGGATCCAACCTGCACACACACACACACACACACACACACACACACACACACGTAGACGAACGAAGACCGGATCCAGTAGGATCCCCCGAAGACAAACGCCTACTGGATCCTATGAGATTCGTCGAAGACAAGCCTCCAAACGCCTTCCGACGGCACTTGAAACATCATCGGGACAGGGGCTAGGCGGGGAGGACCTTATTCCATCCTCAAGAAGCCGCCACCGCCTTGTCTTCTTGAGCATGGCACAAACCCTAACAAAATTCAGAAAAACACCTAAAAACGAAGCCCTCCCGCAGGCATAGGTCGGGATCCACCGCACCTCCATGGTCCAAGTACCATAGGGGACGAGGAGGACCGGCGGCCCCGACGAGAGATAGGGAAACACTAGATGTGAGTTCACACGAGGGCTGGAGTGTTCGATACGTGGGATTTTTAAAAGGAAAAAAAAGGGCGTCAGGTATTTGTGGTCGAGAAAGATATAAGACGGGTAAAATTTAGTTTTACATCCATTGTGTCTTGTTAGGGCATCTCCAAGGCGGGCCCGCAAGCCTCCCGCAACCGTCCCAACCGCGGAAGCCATCCAACGTGGTACTGTATAGATCCGCAGAGCGGTCCGGACGCGATTTCTCCCGCAAACCGGAGACAAAATGTGGGGGGCTTTGCGGGAGTCAGGACCGATCCTACGCCCTCTTTTGACCGCCCTAGCCCACCAAAACCCCTCTTTCCTCGCCTGCGCGCGTTCCCGCCCGGCGCCAGCTGCCCGCATTCATGCCGCTGTAGAGCGCGCCGCTCCACATTGAAGACGGCTCAGGGCAGACGCGACCTCTCACTGCATCCGCCATTGAAGCGGCGCGCCGGCCGAGGGCGCCGCCGGCGACGCGTCTCCATTGTCCGCGCCTGTTCAATGTCGGAGACGCATGACTGGACGGGACGGATATCTACCATGCTTGTTCAGTGTCGTTATCCGTCTGTATGCCGCCATTAAGCAAGCTCGTCGGCCGAGAAACCCACTCCGGCGCCGCGCATTGACGCACTCGGACGCCTCGCCTTGCCGGAATCCGCTATATAAAGGTGGCCACACCCGGCTAACTCCACACCACAACACAAGCCCATCCCCATCCTCCTCCCTTTCACTGCATCCGCCATGACTGCAAGTAACGAAGCTCTGTGAGAGAGCCTTTCCACGGAGATGAAACATGTCGTGGCCGCCCTAGCCGCCGCCTGGCAGAGCCGATGTGCCAGGCGAATCGAGGCTGGCTTGCCGGCCAGCTCGCCCGAGGTCTCCGACGACGAGGACGAGACCCTTATGGAGACTGGCTCCGACGACACTACACCGGCTCCTGCGCCTCCTGTGCACGTCGGCTTCACCATGGAGCAGGCGCAGTCGCACTACAACGCCGCCATGGCGGAGGTGCAGCCTACGCCAGCGCCTTTGTCGGCGTTCCAGCAGGCGTGGGAGGAACATCGGTACAACATGTTCCTCCTGGAGCAGCACCGGCTGGCGGAGGGCCATGTCTACGGCGAGCGGGCGATCAAGGAGGCCGTGGCAACCATGGCCGCGGTGAACCCTAACTTTGTCGTGGAGTAGCATGCCATCTAAAGTGACGTCCGTGCTCAAGCTGCCACTCGCCAAGAAGCGGTTGTCGCAGAGGCGCAACTGCAGGTGATCGCGAAGGAGAACAACGCCAGCTGCGCCTCCTACGTGCCGCCGACGAACCATCAGCCGGCAAGGTGGGACGAAGACAGCGACGGACAGGTCGCGGACTCCTTCGAGGATGAGTAGGCCACGGGATCCGGCGGTGCCTTGTGTCCCATGTGGGCCGGTCCGTCTCCCATTCTTCCTTGACGGAGACCGCACCTTCACTTCATCGGTCTTATCGCCGGTGCTCATGGAGTCGGCGGATGGAGGACGACACGGGCTTGGACGCCGGGCGCCACCGCCGTAGGATAGGTTTAGGGTTGGGTCTTTTTTTGTTGTAGATGTTCAAAATTTAATGAACATCCGCCGTGTTTGTATGAAATCCATCATTTTTACATGAAATCCGACCGTGTTTGTACGAATTTCGTCCGGTTGGTTCGAGTTGTAGTCAAAATGTATGCGGCTAGCGTTGGATGTCGTCCTCCCGCATCCATATCCGTGGGCTGGTCCCCCCTATCTACGGACGGATGCGGTAGAAATTTTGTGGGTTGCCGTTGGAGATGCCCTTATTCCGAGCAGATTCTGCATAAAGAAGCCTTTCAAATGGTTTTAAGGTATCATTCTAAATTGAAAGCCTACAAAGCATGTGTGCAAAACTCAATTTTCTAGAAAAATGTCTTCATAAAAAAACTCCCATTCATGTGTATATAAACTCCAAACATTTTAGATCCATAAATTCAAATTTTAAAAACAAATTTAAGCATAACTTAAGGTCCAAATGCAGCAAATGATCCAAATAACTTTGACTCGCAGACCCCCCGGCTCATGCGTCGTCCTCCTTGGGCGACTCTGGGGTGACTAAGGTTTCCCCCGGCGCCAACACCCCCTCTAGCCTATCCTCCCCTCGCCGCCACCTGAGGGACACCAGGCAAGCCTAGGCGGCCACCGGTGAAGGTGGGGGCGAGGCTTCTCGTCTCTTCGTTCCTTGGCGGAGGACCCCGTACGGTGAGGCGGCACAGCCTCCGCGACAGGCGGCATGCGCTGGATGCGGCGGACGGCCTCCTCGACTGCTTGGGCAACATGGAGCCGGCAGGAGGTGGTCGCGGTGCGGTCTTCTTCCACTCCAAATCTGAAGGTCGGGCTTTTCTCCTCCTCTGTTCACTCTTTCCCTCCGTCTATGTCTGATCTGTGGCTTTGGCTACTAGTTTCGGTGCTAGCGGGGCGCAGGTGGTATAGGTCAGAGTCTGGGGAAATCCCTTGGTCGGTTATCCGGCCACGGCGGCGACGGCACGTGCGCGCGTTGTTTTTCTCCCTGGAGACGTTGCTGAGGACTTCTCCTATCCACCCATGTCCCAGGTCCCGGTTAAAAGCTTAAAACTCGTCTTGGGTTGGGCGGTGGCGGCGCCCTACATGTCGTTCTCTCCTTGGAGACGCCGCCTGGGGTTGTCTGGTTCTTCGGGGGAGTGGTGTTAAGGTCGAGAGCGCCCATCGGCGGTGAGTCTGAGGGGTGGTTTTTCTATGTAGGATGTGTGTTCTTGCAGGTGTTCGCCTTCCTGTGGAGTGGCGATCTTCGGTGGCAAGGTCGGGGTTGTGTCCTGGTGGCTCTGCGCCTAAGTCGGGTCGGAGGAGGGTAGGAGTTCCCTTCTCATCGATAGCTCCATGACGAGCACCGTAGATGTCGGTCCCCTTTTGCGGTCATGGAACAGCACCTGGTGCTCCCATTCTTCGCCCAAGGTGCTCTGGTGCTTGCTTCTTCAACGAACCTCCCGGCAACTTCCTTCTGTTCTTGGTTGTCCAAGAAGGTGCAGTGCAGCTGTGTGTGTGCGTGCGCACCTATGGCGTGGCGAGGATCGCGAGCTTTGCCTGCTCTGGGTGTCTGTCGGCGCCTGCTCTAGCTCTCGGGTGAGCGCCCAATGATCCGGTGGTCTGGTGCCTTCGAGCCTAGGCGAGAGGATAGGGTTCCTCTTCAACGTTGGAAGACATGTGTTTGTTGCCTCAAGTTCCATGATCAGGCGGCTCTCGGTGCTTCCAGACTATTGTCTGCTCCACGATGCTTCTCTGCTTTCCATTCTTTGGTCCCGGAGTGATGATATCTCCTTCTTATTAATCCGGTATTGGAACAAGAAAGGGTATCCAGCACCTATTTCCCTAGAGGTGACCCTGGGTATCAAACCCACGAGAGGAAGATTCCCTTGAAGCAATGGTCTCTAGCAAGCTTTTGCCAAAGTGTCAAATCTAGCTTTTGACCGGATTAGCAAGCAAATTGTGATTCAAACACTTATAATAAAAAGAAGGTACGGGGATGAGGTCTTAATGCTTAAAACCATGTATTGGTGATGGGATAAAAAATGATATTAGTTTGTGCTCGGGAAGTCATTCGTCAAGAGGTGCTTGCTTTGTATCGGAATGGGGGATGTGTCCAAATAACATCTTGACTAACACGAGTCCTGCATCAAGAATCAGCTGTCCTACCGAAGGCCCTATCCGTCTCGTGGGGTTGCCCCAATAATTAATATAATAATATCACACAAAAGCATTGGGTGTTTAATGACTACACCTCATGAATCCCTAAGGATATGATCCATGTTACCCTACTAAACCTTACTATCACCGGTGTTTGGTATAACACTTCACGGTCCCCTTGCTTCTAGCCTCACCGGTGCTCAATCTCCATGATCCTGGGTACCTGCAGGGATGAAGATCGCGGACAAGACAAGAGACATTTCACGAAACAATTTTATTTCACACATACGAGACGTTGTGTCAAAGACTTCCATTGATCCCTTCACCAAATACCTAGGGTTGCAAGGCTCATGCCTGATACGTCCATTTTGCATCATGTTTTCCTACTGTTATTTATAGTGTTTTCATTCAATATAACACTTTGTGGAGTAATTCTAATGCCTTTTCTCTCATAATATGCAAGGTTTACATAAAGTGGGAGAATGCCGGCAGTTGGAATTCTGGACCTGAAAAAGTTATGTCAGAAATACCAATTCTGCACATCTCCAAATGAGCTAAAATTCTATGGAGATTTATTTTAGAATATATAAAATATTGGAGCAAATAAATACCAGAGGGGGCGCCCTCGTGGGTAGTGCCCCCTGGTCATCCTCCGGTGCCCATCTTCTGGTATATAAGGCCATTTGCCCTAGAAAAAATAGAGAGGGGACTTTCGGGACGGAGCGCCGCCGTCTCGAGGCGGAACTTGGGCAGGAGCACTTTTGCTCTCCAGCGAAGCGATTCCGTTGAGGATACTTCCCTCCGAGGGAATCGAAGCCATCATCATCACAAACAACCATCTCATCGTGTGAGGGCCAATCTTCATCAACATCTTCAACATCACCATCTCATATGAAAACCCTAGTTCATCTCTTGTGTTCAATCTTTGTATCAAAACCTCAGATTGGTACCTATGGGTGACTAGTAGTGTTGATTACATCTCGTAGTTGATGCTAGATGGTTTATTTGGTGGAAAATTATATGTTCAGATCCATTATGCAATTCAATACCCGTCTGATCTTGAGCATGAATATGTTTTGTGAGTAGTTACTTTTGTTCTTGAGGACATGGGAGAAGTCTTGTCGTACGTAATAATGTGAATTTGATATTCGTTCGATATTTTGATGATATGTATGTTGTGATTCCCTTAGTGGTGTTATGTGAGCGTCGACTACATGACACTTCACCATCTTTGGGCCTAAGGGAATGCATTGTGGAGTAGTCATTAGATGATGGGTTGCTAGAGTGACAGAAGCTTAAACCCTAGTTTATGCGCTATTCTGTAAGGGGTTGATTTGGATCCATATGTTTAATGCTATGGTTAGATGTTATCTTAATTCTTCTTTCGTAGTTGCGGATGCTTGCGAGAGGGGTTAATCATAAGTGGGAGGCTTGTTCAAGTAAGAACAGCACCCAAGCACCGGTCCACCCACATATCATATTATCAAAGTAGCGAACGCAAATCAAACTAACATGATGAAAGTGACTAGATGAAATTCCCGTGTGTCCTCAAGAACGCTTTGCTTATTATAAGAGACCATTTCGGCATGTCCTTTGCTACAAAAAGGATTGGGCTACCTTGCTGCACTTTTGTTACCATTACTATTACTTGCTCGTTACAAATTATCTTGCTATCGAACTATCTGTTACCGACAGTTTGAGTGCTTGCAGAAAATACCTTGCTAAAAATCGCTTGTCATTTCCTTCTGCTCCTCGTTGGGTTCGAGACTCTTACTTATCGAAAGGACTACGATTGATCCCCTATACTTATGTGTCATCAAGACTCTTTTCTGGTGCCGTTGCCGGGGAGTGAAGCGCCTCTGGTAAGTGGAATTTGGTAAGGAAAAATTTATATTATGTGCTAAAATTTACTGTCACTTGTTACTATGGAAAACAATCCTTTGAGGGGCATGTTCGGGGTATCTTCACCTCGAACGGAAGCACAAAGAGTTGCTCCTCAACCTACTACACCTACTGAAAATATTGGTTATGAGATTCCTTCAGGTATGATAGAGAAACTACTAGCTAATCCTTATGCAGGAGATGGAACACTACATCCTGATATACACCTAATCTATGTGGATGAAGTTTATGGATTATTTAAGCTTGCAGGTTTACCCGGAGATGAAGTTAAGAAGAAGGTTTTCCTTTTATCTTTGGGGGGAGCATTGACATGGTATAGGTTATGCGATGATATTGGAGCTTGGGATTGGAATCAGTTGAAATTGGAATTTCATCAAAAGTTTTATCCTATGCATCTAGTTCATCGTGATCGGAATTATATATATAATTTTTGGCCTCGTGAAGGAGAAAGTATCGCTCAAGCTTGGGGGAGGCTTAAATACATGATGTATACATGCCCCAATCATGATCTCTCAAGGGAAATTATCTTACAGAATTTTTATGCTCGGCTTTCTCATGATAATCAAACCATGCTCGATTCTCCTTCGGTTGGCTCTTTTATGAAGAAAACTACTGAATTCAGGTGGGACCTTCTTGAAAGAATTAAACGCAACTCTGAAGATTGGGAACTCGACAAAGGTAATGAGTCAGGTATAAAACTTAAGTTTGATTGTGTTAAATCATTTAAGGATACCAATGTTTTTCAAAAGTTTAGCACTAAATATGGACTTGACTCTGAGATAGTAGCCTTATTTTGTGAATCATTTGCTACTCATGTTGATCTCCCTAAGGAGATGTGGTTTAAATATCATCCCCTTATTAAAGAAAAGATTGAAGAGCCTATTATAGTAAAAGATGAAACTATCATTTACAATGTTGATCCAGTTGTGCCTACTGCTTATATTAGGAAAAACAACTTTCCCTGTTAGGATAAAGGAACATGCTAAGGTGTCAACCATGGTTAACAAAAGTAATATTGCTATGGTTAAAGATCTCTTGGTCGATAATATCGATGGGCATGTTATCTATTTATGTGATGAAGCTGCTAGAATTGCCAAACCCGATACTAAAGATAAAAACAAGCCCGTTGTTGGCATGCATGTTGTCTCAGTTAAAATAGTAGATCATTGTTATCATGGCTTATGTGATATGGGTGCTAGTGGTAGTGCTATTCCTTTTACTTTATACCAAAAAATTATGAATGATATTGCACCCGATGAAATAGAAGACATAGATGTTACTATTAAACTTGCAAATAGAGACACTATCACACCACTTGGGATTGTTAGAGATGTTGAAGTCTTGTGTTGGAAGATAAAATATCCTACTGATTTTCTAGTTCTTGGTTCTCCACAAGATGATTTTTTCCCATTATATTTGGTAGACCTTTCTTGAACAATGTTAATGCTGAGATAGATTGCAAGAAAGAAACCGTCAGTGTCAACTTTGGTGATGTGTCTCATGAGTTTAATTTCTCTAAATTTCGTGGGCAACCTCATGATAAAGAATTGCCTAGTAGGGATGAAATCATTGGTCTTACTTCCATTGTTATACCACCAACTGATCCGTTAGAACAATATTTACTAGACCATGAAAATGATATGCACTTGCATGAAAGAAATGAAATAGATAGAATGTTCTTTGATCAACAACCTATCCTTAAACACATTTTGCCTGTTGAAACTCTAGGAGGCCCTCCTCCACCTAAAGGTGATCCTGTGTTTGAATTGAAGCAATTTCTTGATACTTTGAAGTATGCTTATCTTGATGTAAAGTAGATATATCCTGTTATTATTAGTGCTAACCTTACAGAACAGGAAGAAAGGAGATTATTGAAAATTCTAAGGAAGCATCGTGCTGCTACTGGATATACTCTTGATGATCTTAAGGGCATCAGTCCCACTCTCTGTCAGCACAAGATTAATATGGAACCCGATGCTAAACCAGTTGTTGATCATCAATGACGATTAAATTCTAAGATGAAAGAAGTGGTAAGAACTGAAATATTAGAGCTGCTCGAAGCAGGTATAATTTATCCTATAGCTGATAGTAGATGGGTAAGCCATGTTCATTGTGTCCCTGAGAAAGTAGGCATTACTGAAGAATTGTGACTGGCTATAGAATGGTAATTGATTTCAGAAAATTAAATAAAGCCACTAGAAAAGATTATTACCCTTTGCTTTTTATTGATCAAATGTTAGAAAGATTATCTAAGCACACACACTTTTGTTTCCTTGATGGATATTCTGGTTTCTCTCGAATACCTGTATCACAACTCGATCAAGAGAAAACCACTTTTACTTGTCCTTTTGGAACTTATGCTTATAGACGTATGCCTTTTGGTTTATGTAATGCACCTGCTACCTTTCAAAGATGTATGACCACTATATTCTCTGACTTTTGTGAAAAGATTGTTGAGGTTTTCATGGATGATTTTTCCGTTTACGGAACTTCTTTTGATGATTGCTTAAGCAACCTTGATCGAGTTTTGCAGAGATGTGAACAAACTAATCTTGTCTTGAATTGGGAGAAGTGCCACTTTATGGTGAATGAAGGTATTGCTTTGGGGCATAAAATTTCTGAACGAGGTATTGAGGTGGATAAAGCCAAAGTTGATGCAATTGAGAAAATGCCATGTCCTAAAGATATTAAAGGTATTCGAAGTTTCCTCGGTCATGCTGGCTTCTATAGAAGGTTTATTAAAGACTTCTCTAAAATTTCTAGGCCTCTTACCAATCTCTTGCAAAAAGATGTTCCATTTGTTTTTGATGATGATTGTGTAGAAGCCTTTGAAACACTTAAGAAAGCCTTAACTTCTGCACCTATTGTTCAACCACCTGATTGGAACTTACCTTTTGAGATTATGTGTGATGCTAGTGATTATGCTGTTGGTGTTGTTCTAGGTTAAAGAGTTGATAAGAAATTAAATGTTATCCATTATGCTAGTAAAACTCTAGACAGTGCCCAAAGAAATTATGCTGCTACTGAGAAAGAATTTTTAGCAGTTGTGTTTGCCTGTGATAAATTCAGATCTTACATTGTTGATTCTAAAGTGTTTGTTCACATCGATCATGCTGTTATTAAATACCTTATGGAAAAGAAAGATGCTAAACCTAGACTCATTAGGTGGGTTCTTTTGCTACAAGAATTTGACTTGCATATTACTGATAGAAAGGGAGCTGAGAATCCCGTAGCTGATAACTTGTCTAGGTTAGAAAATATTCTTGATGACCCACTGCCTATTGATGATAGCTTCCCTGATGAACAACTAGCTGTCATAAATGCTTCTCATAATACTCCTTGGTATGCAGACTATGCTAATTATATTGTTGCTAAATTTATACCACCTAGTTTCACATACCAACAAAATAAAAAATTCTTCTTTGATTTAAGACATTACTTTTGGGATTACCCACATCTTTATAAAGAAGGAGTAGATGGTATTATTATATGTTGTATACCTGGGCATGAACAGGAACAAATCCTATGGAAATGTCACTCCGAAGCCTATGGAGGACATCATGCGGGAGATAGAACTGCACACAAGGTATGGTTTTTATTGGCCTACTCTTTTCAAGGATGCTCGTAAGTTTGTTTCCTCTTGTGATGAATGTCAAATAATAGGTAATATTGGTAGACATCAGGAAATGCCTATGAACTATTCATTTGTTATTGAACCATTTGATGTTTGGGGTTTTGATTATATGGGACCTTTTCCATCCTCTAATGGGTATACACATATTTTGGTTGCTGTTGATTATGTCACTAAGTGGTAGAAGCTATTCCAACTACTAGTGCTGATCACAATACCTCCATTAAAATGCTTAAAGAAGTTATTTTCCCAAGGTTTGGAGTCCCTAGATATTTAATGACTGATGGTGGTTCACATTTTATTCATGGTGCTTTTCATAAATTGCTTGCTAAATATGATGTCAACCATAGAATTGCATTCCCTTATCACCCTCAATCTAGTGGACAAGTTGAACTTAGAAATAGAGAAATAAAGTTAATATTGCAAAAGACTGTCAATAGGTCTCGAAAGAATTGGTCTAAGAAATTAGATGATGCACTTTGGGCTTATAGAACAGCTTATAAAAATCCTATGGGTATGTCTCCATATAAAATGGTTGATGGAAAAGCTTCTCATTTGCCTCTTGATTTAGAACATAAGGCATATTGGGCAATTAAAGAACTCAATTATGACTTCAAACTTGCCGATGAAAAGAGTTTATTTGATATTAGCTCGTTGGATGAATGGAGAACCCAAGCCTATGAAAATGCCAAGTTATTCAAAGAAAAAGTTAAAAGATGGCATGACAAAAGAATACAAAAGCGGGAATTCAAAGTGGGTGAGTATGTTCTATTGTACAATTCTCGTTTTAGATTTTTGGCAGAAAAACTTCTCTCCAAGTGGGAAGGACCATATATCATTGAAGAAGTTTATCGTTCTGGAGCTATTAAGATCAATAATGCCGAAGGCACTAGCCCGAAGGTGGTCAATGGACAAAGAATTAAGCACTATATCTTAGGTACACCTATTAATGTTGAAACTAACATTGTTCAAACCATGACACCGGAGGAATACATAAAAGAGACCTTCCAGAACACTCCAGAACCCTGAAAAGGAAGAGGTACATGATACGGTAAGTAAACCGACTCCAAAAATTCTGCAAAAATATTTTCTGTCAGTTTTGGAATATTAGAAAAAATAAAAATAATAAGAAACACCCGGGAAGGCAACCTACGTGCCCACTAGGCACCAGGACGTGCCTGCCCCACCTGGCATGCCCTGGTGGGTAGTGGGCCCTCGGGGACTTTCCCGACTCCGTTTTCCTATAGTATACTTGTTTCCCAAGATAAAAATTCTTTATATACGCCCCGGACGATTTGACCACCGCATCACGAAAATATCCTCTATTCTTGTTTCATGCTGTTTTTCTGTCAGATCTAGATCGCCATGGCTTCACCAAGCTCTTCCAAGGACAAGTTCTACGAGAAGGTCATCAACCCCTACCTACCGGAGGTGATGAAGCACCCTCAAGCCATTGAGATGCGTGAGGGGGTGCTCCACATCCAGGATGTTCAAGGGCCCAAGAAGATGGGAAGCGTGGAGGCCGGGCTCGA
This sequence comes from Thinopyrum obtusiflorum, assembly GCA_036873465.1. NCBI lineage: Eukaryota > Viridiplantae > Streptophyta > Magnoliopsida > Poales > Poaceae > Thinopyrum > Thinopyrum obtusiflorum. The sequence goes on from JAAAWM010011690.1 coordinate 53,879, forward strand.
GGCGGTGGAGCAGGAGATCTTCAAGTGCCAAGGGATGATGGAGCGTGGACTTAGTGCCAACCACTCCATGATCGCGGAATTCACCCGTGATCACAAGGTGGATGGGCACTCTATGAAGGACATCGTCTTCCACTTCAATGAACAAATCAATTATCTTCAAGGCCAAATTTATGATCTCCAAATCAAAATTTTGAGTATGAAGCAAGGTTCAAAGGTATGAGTTTAGCTGCAAGTTTCAGGACTCAGAAGACTCGCGCATCCTCTTATGATGGTGAACCTATTCCATGGAAGCCGGGAGACAAGCCTACCACTTCGTCATCACCACCATCACCAAAGAAGGAGACTTGAGTACATGGGTATGGGCACTCCCCTTGGGTTTCGCCAAGCTTGGGGGAGATGCCACGGTATCGTACCACCATCACTTCTATTATCTTTACCTATTTTAGTTCGATCCTTAGTTATTTCGTGATTTAGTTGAATAACAGTTTAGTATGATCTATTTTCGAGTGCTAGTTTCGTGATCTATCTATCTATGTAATCAAGTGAGAGTTATATAATAAAGATTAGTTTGAGTTTTTGTTTCTTTACTTTTATGTTTCAATCAAAATAAAGAAAATAAGGAAAAAGATCATATGCTAATCTTATAGAAAGTAATGACATCACATAAGGAAAAGTATAAGTGGTAAAATTTATTGAAAGTTGACAAACATAGCATTGGTCAATGATGCAATTTATGAAAGAATTAACAAGGGAAGAGAAGATTCACGTGCAAATATACCATCTTGGACATCTTTTATGATTGTGAGCCCCCATTAAGTATTTTATGTCAAATTGTTGACATTGGACCAGGAAGACAACGTAATGATTTATGTTTGTTCATATTCACATAGAAGTTATATTGTCATAGATCCTCCAACATGTGGTACTTGCCTAATATCTTTGCTAGCCAAAAATCCGCACCAAGTAGAGATACTACTTGTGCATCCAAAAATCTTAAACCCACTTTCATGTTATGAGAGTCCACCATACCTACCTATGGATTGAATAAGATTCTTCAAGTAAGTTGTCATCAGTGCATAAGGCAATAAAAATTGCTTCTAAATATGTTTGATCTTTTATTGTAAGGGAAAATAAGCGCTGTACAAACTTGTGATGGCAAAGTAATAAAAGCAATAGACTGCATAATAAAGGTTGCTATCATAAGGGGCAATATAACATGACGTTCTTTTGCATTAAAAGATTGTGCATCCAAAATCAAAAAGCGCATGACAACCTCTGCTTCCCTCTGCGAAGGGCCTATCTTTTATTTTTATGCAAGAGTCAATATTATTCCCTTCTATTCCTTTTATTTTTCTCTTTTGCAAGCATCATGTGGTGGGGAAAGATCTAGGCACATATATCCAGTTGGATATGAGTGATCATGAGTTATTATTGTTGACATCACCCTTGAGGTGAATAATTTGGGAGGCGAAACTATAAGCCCCTATCTTTCTATGTGTCCGGCTGAAACTTTTTGCTTCATATATATGTTGTGAGTGTTAGCAATCATAGAAGACTAAATGATGGTTGAGTATGTGGACTTGCTAAAAAGCTCCGACATGAGACCCTTCCTGAAAATATGATGAATTGCAATTGCATTGTTGACTGAGAACATAGTTTGTTAGTTTTCAAGAGAGTTTATGCTTTATACTTTGATGTTGTGCTGAACTGTTACTTGCTCATAAGAAGTTTTATGATAAAGTTCATTGTTGTTGTAATAATGATCATGATGCTACTATGTCCGTATTTTTTTAACGACACCTCTCTCTCTAAACATGTGGACATGATTCTCGATATCGGCTTTCGCTTGAGGACAAGCGAGGTTTAAGCTTGGGGGAGTTGATATGTCCATTTTGCATCATGTTTTTTTACTATTATTTATAGTGTTTTCATTCAATATAACACTCTGTGGAGTAATTATAATGCCTTTTATCTCATAATATGCAAGGTTTACACAAAGAGGGAGAATGCCGACAGCTGGAATTACGGACCTGAAAAAGCTATGTCAAAGATACCTATTCTGCACATCTCCAAATGAGCTGAAATTGCACGGAGATTTATTTCGGAATATATATAAAATATTGGAGAAAAGAAATACCAGAGGGGGCCACCAGGTGCCCACTAGGCACCAGGGCGCGCCTACCCCCCTAGCGCGTATTGGTGGGTAGTGGGCCCCCTGGCCATCCTCCGATGCCCATCTTCTGGTATATAAGGCCATTTGCCCTAGAAAAAAATAGAGAAAGGACTTTCGGGACGAAGCGCCGCCGTCTCGAGGTGGAACTTGGGCAGGAGCACTTTTGCTCTTCGGTGGAGCGATTCCGCCGGGGGGGGTCGAAGCCATCGTTATCACCAACAACCCTCTCATCATGGGAGGGCGGGGGGGGGGGGGGGGGGGGGGGGGGGGGGGGGGGGGGGGGGGGGGGGGGGGGGGGGGGGGGGGGGGGGGGGGGGGGGGGGGGGGGGGGGGGGGGGGGGGGGGGGGGGGGGGGGGGGGGGGGGGGGGGGGGGGGGGGGGGGGGGGGGGGGGGGGGGGGGGGGGGGGGGGGGGGGGGGGGGGGGGGGGGGGGGGGGGGGGGGGGGGGGGGGGGGGGGGGGGGGGGGGGGGGGGGGGGGGGGGGGGGGGGGGGGGGGGGGGGGGGGGGGGGGGGGGGGGGGGGGGGGGGGGGGGGGGGGGGGGGGGGGGGGGGGGGGGGGGGGGGGGGGGGGGGGGGGGGGGGGGGGGGGGGGGGGGGGGGGGGGGGGGGGGGGGGGGGGGGGGGGGGGGGGGGGGGGGGGGGGGGGGGGGGGGGGGGGGGGGGGGGGGGGGGGGGGGGGGGGGGGGGGGGGGGGGGGGGGGGGGGGGGGGGGGGGGGGGGGGGGGGGGGGGGGGGGGGGGGGGGGGGGGGGGGGGGGGGGGGGGGGGGGGGGGGGGGGGGGGGGGGGGGGGGGGGGGGGGGGGGGGGGGGGGGGGGGGGGGGGGGGGGGGGGGGGGGGGGGGGGGGGGGGGGGGGGGGGGGGGGGGGGGGGGGGGGGGGGGGGGGGGGGGGGGGGGGGGGGGGGGGGGGGGGGGGGGGGGGGGGGGGGGGGGGGGGGGGGGGGGGGGGGGGGGGGGGGGGGGGGGGGGGGGGGGGGGGGGGGGGGGGGGGGGGGGGGGGGGGGGGGGGGGGGGGGGGGGGGGGGGGGGGGGGGGGGGGGGGGGGGGGGGGGGGGGGGGGGGGGGGGGGGGGGGGGGGGGGGGGGGGGGGGGGGGGGGGGGGGGGGGGGGGGGGGGGGGGGGGGGGGGGGGGGGGGGGGGGGGGGGGGGGGGGGGGGGGGGGGGGGGGGGGGGGGGGGGGGGGGGGGGGGGGGGGGGGGGGGGGGGGGGGGGGGGGGGGGGGGGGGGGGGGGGGGGGGGGGGGGGGGGGGGGGGGGGGGGGGGGGGGGGGGGGGGGGGGGGGGGGGGGGGGGGGGGGGGGGGGGGGGGGGGGGGGGGGGGGGGGGGGGGGGGGGGGGGGGGGGGGGGGGGGGGGGGGGGGGGGGGGGGGGGGGGGGGGGGGGGGGGGGGGGGGGGGGGGGGGGGGGGGGGGGGGGGGGGGGGGGGGGGGGGGGGGGGGGGGGGGGGGGGGGGGGGGGGGGGGGGGGGGGGGGGGGGGGGGGGGGGGGGGGGGGGGGGGGGGGGGGGGGGGGGGGGGGGGGGGGGGGGGGGGGGGGGGGGGGGGGGGGGGGGGGGGGGGGGGGGGGGGGGGGGGGGGGGGGGGGGGGGACGGAGCGCCGCTGTCTCGAGGTGGAACTTGGGCAGGAGAACTTTTGCTCTCAGACGGAGCGATTCCATAGGGGATACTTCCCTTCGGGAGGGGGAAATTGAAGCCATCGTCATCAGCAACAACCCACTCATCATGGGAGAGCCAATCTTCATCAACATCTTCAACAACACCATCTCATCTCAAAACCCTAGTTCACCTCTTGTGTTCAATCTTTGTATCAAAACCTCAGATTGGTACCTGTGGGTGACTAGTTGTGTTGATTACATATCATAGTTGATGCTAGATGGTTTATTTGGTGGACGGTTATATGTTCAGATCTATTATGCTATTCAATACCCCTCTGATCTTGAGCATGAATATGTTTTGTGAGTAGTTACTTTTGTTCTTGAGGACATGGGTGAATTCTTGTCATAACTAATCATGTGAATTTGATATTCATTCGATATTTTGATGATATGTATGTTGTGATTCCCTTAGTGGTGTTTTGTGAACGTCGACCACATGACACTTCACCATCTTTGGGCCTAAGGGAATGCATTATGGAGTAGTTATTAGATGATGGGTTGCTAGACTGACAGAAGCTTAAACCCTAATTTATGCGCTATTCCATAAGGGGCTGATTTGGATCCATATGTTTAATGCTATGGTTAGATTTTATCTTAATTCTTTTTCGTAGTTGCGGATGCTTGTGAAAGGGGTTAATCATTAGTGGGAGGCTTGGTCAAGTAAGAACAACACCCAAGCACCGGTCCACCCACATATCGTATTATCAAAGTAGCGAACGTGAATCAAAAAAACATGATGAAAGTGACTAGGTGAAATTCCCGTGTGTCCTCAAGAACGCTTTGCTTATTATAAGAGACCATTCCAGCCTGCCCTTTGCTACAAAAAGGATTGGGCTACCTTGCTGCACTTTTGTTACCGTTACTATTACTTGCTCGTTACAAATTATCTTGCTATCAAACTATCTGTTAGCGACAATTTCAGTGCCTGCAGAAAATACCTTGCTGAAAACCACTTGTCATTTCCTTCTGCTCCTCGTTGGGTTCAACACTCTTACTTGTCGAAAGGACTATGATTGATCCCCTATACTTGTGGGTCGTCACTACATTTTTCTTTTATTTCTTTTATTTTGTATTTTTGTCTGATCTATCTATCAAATACCATACAATTTAATCTTGCTCATAACCATCAAGGGATTGACAACCCCTTGTATGCGTTGGGTTGCAAGGATTTGTTGTTCATGTGCAGGTGCTGCTAACGAGTTGTTGCTTGGTTCTCCTACTGGATTGATAACCTTGGTTCTTAACTGAGGGAAATACTTATCTCTACTGTACTGCATCACCCTCTCCTCTTCGGGGAAATCCCAACGCAGGTCACAAGTAGCACCTACCGGCAAGCTTCTTAGATTCATCGTTTCTCATCGGGGATTAGAGGCCAATCGCGTTAAAATCTGAGCTCTATCCCAGCTCACAGTACCTGCATAACTCAAACATGTGCAGAAACTGGCAGGATGCGTAGCAGCTCTCAGCCGATTTATTTCAAGGCTAGGGGAAAAGGCTTTACCCCTCTACAAATTTCTCTAACAAACAAAAAAAATCAATGGACAAGCGAGGCCGGGGCTATTTTAGCAAAAATTAAAACCCTCCTCGCTACCAACCCCATACTGGCAGCTCCCGAGACAAGTGAGTCAATGTTGTTATACATTTCGGCCACCAACCAAGTAGTCAGTGCCGTCCTCGTGGTCGAGCGTGATATGGAGGCCACAAATTCCAGGTTCAAAGACATGTCTACTATGTTTCTGAAGTACTTACCCCGTGTAAAATGCGGTGTGCTTACTACCATAAGATAGCTTATGCGGTCTTTATGGTATCTCGGAAACTTAGGCACTACTTTCAAGAGTGCTCAATCACGGTGGCATCCGAAGTACCATTCAATGACATAATCAATAATAGGGTCGCCATGGGAATCATTGCCAAATGGGCGATTGAACTCCTCCCCTTCAAAATAACATACAAGCCGCGTCGAGCTATCAAATCTTAGGTGTTGGCAGACTTCATGACAGAGTAGACGGAAGCTGAGCTCCCTAGAGAGCACAACCCGTACTCACATTGGACCAAGTACTTTGATGGATCAAAAATGCTGACCAGACTAGGGGCTGGGGTAGTCCTCACGTCACCAACATGTGACAATATTCGGTACATATTGCAAATTATGTACATCGACTCCAATAATGCAGCCGAATATGAGGCTGTACTACACGGACTTTGGATAGCAGTCTCCCTGGGGGTCCGACGTATTGAGGTCTAAGGAGAATCTAACCTCGCCATCTCTCAAGTCAATGGCGAGTTCGATGCCGAGGACCCTAAGATGACAGCATACCAAACACCGTCCTCACAATCTTAGCTCAGTTCGACGGGCTGGAGTTCCATCATATCCCAAGAGACAACAATCAAGCTTCCAATGTCCTTGCCAGAATGGGTGCTAAGCGAGACAAGGTTCCTGCTAATACCTTCCTTGAGCGGCTCTTTAAGCCGTCCGTGGTTTGGCAGGACGGGACCAACATACTGGAATCGGCCGACGACGGGTGATAACCCACAAGTATTAGGGATCAATTGTAGCCTTTCTTGATAAGTAAGAGTGTCGAACCCAACAAGTAGCTAAAGGTAGAATTTATATTCTCTCAAGTTCTATCGACCACCGATACAACTCTACGCACACTTAACATTTGCTTTACCTAGAACAAGTAGCATCACCGTCGCCACGCCGTCGTGCTAATGGAACTCTCCCTCGACCTCAACTGGATCAAGAGTTCGTGGGACGTCATCGAGTTGAACGTGTGCTGAACACGGAGGTGCCGTACGTTCGGTGCTTGGATCGGTCGAATCGTGAAGACGTTCGACTACATCAACCGCGTTACTAAACGCTTCCGCTTTCGGTCTATGAGGGTACATGGACACACTCTCCCCTCTCATTGCTATGCATCTCCTAGATAGATCTTGCGTGTGCGTAGAATTTTTTTGAAATTGCATGCTACGTTCCCCAACACTATCGTAGTCACTCACTTGGCGACGGTTCCAAATGACGTCGCGGAAAGGGATTAAAAACTTTTGTATAGCACCTCACTGCACCAGTGGTTGTGTGCATCATGACTGGATCTCTTCTACCATGAATTACAATGTTTAGTCACTGCTTGAACTTTGGAGGTGCTCTGCATTTATGTTTTGCGGTCTCGGAAAGGGCTAGCGAGGTACCATTATTGTCATATTATATCATGACCGTTTTGACAAAGTGTCGGCATTTGAAATATTTTATTATTGCTTGCTAGTTGATTATGCCATTGATATGAGTGAATATAATCTCAAAGAGTTATTGTTTCTGTGGTTAGTCATGATACTTGCTAAAAACTTGGGTATTATTTAAGCATATTAATATGGACACAAGAACAAAAGAGTTCGTAAAAGTTTTTCTTTGTCACTTTTAGTTTGTCAACTGAATTGCTTGAGGACAAGCAATGAGTTAAGCTTGGGGGAGTTGATACATTTCCATCGTATATACTTTTCCAAAAACTTTTGCTCTTGTTTTGGACTCTAATTTGCATGATTTGAATGAACTAACCCGGACTGACGATGTTTTCAGCAGAACTACTATGGTGTTGTTTTTGTGCAGAAATAACACTTCTCGGAATTGGATGAAACTTTTTGGAGAATTATTTTGGAATAAATAAAAAATACTAGAGCCAAGACCCACTGGAACAATATGCACCTATTAAAAGGAGGCATTAATATCCCTTAGTTTCCTTATGGACCCCGCTGCCACGGGAGGGTAGCATAAAAGATGTCATGCAAGTTCTTTTCCATAGAAGCACGAATGACTATATACGGAATACATGCCTACATTTCATTGATGAATTGGAGCTAGTTCTGTGTCACCCTAGGTTATGACTGTTATATGATGAATATTATCCAACGAAATCACCAATCCAATGCCTACGAGTTTTTCACATATTGATCTTTGCTAAGTTACTACTGTTGCTGCTGCTGCTGTTACAACTGCTACAAAGCCGCTAGTGTTACCCTTACCGCCACTATTGCTATTGTTACTATTGCTATCAAACTATCATACTACTGTGTTACTGATCACTCTAATGCAGATATTTAGTCTCTAGGTGTGGTTGAATTGACAACTCAACTGCTAATACCTACAAGTATTCTTTGGCTCCCTTGTGTCGAATCAATAAAATTGGGTTGAATACTCTACCCTCAAAAACTATTGGGATCCCCTATACTTGTGGGTGATCAAAGCCCGCTGCACCTGATGAGTGATATTTTTACACTCATTTCAACCTTGTTTAAACTGAGATATTTCATTAAAAAAGAGATATTTGATTCAATATTGCCACTAATGACTAATGAATGCAAAGGATTCCACAAATCCTCTCTTTGATATTTTTTCCACATGAAATGGGCTAAAAAGGGAAGAAATCATGTGGGAGAAAGGAAATGAAAGAAAATGGAGAATAAATAAGCCACCGGGAGGCGCCAGAAGGCCACCAGAGTCAAAGACAGCGTTCCATGCGACCGCACGCGCTTGCATGAGTGGTCATTTGGCGTGGAAACCGAGGCAGATCGTCCACCTGAACAACTTTTATAAAGGGGACCCCGTCGAAATGTCAACAAAAGAGAGAGCATCAAGCACAGCCAGAACCTCTTCATCATCATGGGGGGGGGGGGGGGGGGGGGTGGCGGCGGAGAAGGGGCCGGACATGGTGGCGGCGGAGAAGAGGCCGGAAATGGCACCAGAGAAGACGCGGACACACTGCAGCCTTCATCGCTACTAGGTTCAATCGTGCGGGACCCCCATGTTCGAGACCTGCTTCGCAAGAAGACGAGTAGCGACAGAGCTGCTTCTAGAGAGGAGGCCAAGCTGGAGCAACTGGAGGTAGACTCGAAGACTCAATTGTATGATGGTTGCGATCCCGAGGTGACCCACTTGAGTTTCACGCTCGAACTTCTAAAGACGAAGGCTAAAAACAAATGGACCGACAGAAGCCTCGATGAGCTTCTCAAGTATCTAAAGAAGGTTCTTCCCACGGGGAACCTGTGTCCTACTAGTGTCGATGAGGCCAAGAAGATCATGTGCCCTCTTGATCTGCCGCACATTAGATACCATGCATGCATCAACGATTGCATCATTTATCATAAGGAGCACGCGGAAAAAACCAACTGTCCGGTGTGCAATGCTTCTTGATACAAGAAGGCCGAAAAGAAATCTTCCCAAAAAGTTGTATGGTACCTACCGATCACTCCCCGTCTACAGCGTTATTTCGTAGATCCTAAGGAAGCAAAGCTCATGCGCTGGCACGCGAAGAGGGTGAAGCCCGACGATGGAGATGATCCGAAGCTGAGACACCTCGCGGATGCAAGCCAGTGGAGAGCGTTCAATGCCGAATATCGATATTTCACAGGTGATGCAAGGAACATCGTGCTTGGCGCGAGTACCGATGGCATGAATCCATTTGACAACCAGAACACCAACCATAGCACATGGCCCATGTTTGTATGGATGTACAACCTCCCCCTGGTTGTGCATGAAGTCAAAGTACATACACATGAGCATGCTGATTCAAGGGCCGAAACAACCGGGAAATAATATTAATCTGTATCTGGGGCCACTTCAAGAGGAGTTAGACACGTTATGGAAAACACCGGCCAAGACATGGGACGCCAGCAAAGGCGAGTATTTCTATATGAGAGCCGCGCTGATGACGACGGTGCACGACTATCTCGGTTACGGATATGTCGCAGACCAGGTGTGCCATGGATATTGCGGATGCACGCGGTGCATGGATGATACAACGTCTCAGCAGCTAACGAAAGATGGCGGGTCTGGGAAAATCATGTACATGGGGCATCGAAGATGGCTCGCGAAGGACGACCCGTGGAGAAACCGTTGAGATCTATTCAATGGTGAGGCTGAGCATCGAGGACCTCCACGTAAGAGGAGCGGCGCCGAAATTGATGAGCTGTTGAAAAACTAGGAACAGTGCCCCGCGCCGGGAAAGATGAAAAAGGCACCAGAGCCGCTGCTAAAGGTATGGAAAACGAGGTCTGTTTTCTAGGACTTGGAGTACTGGCCCAAACTCGATGCCTCATTGGCTTGATCAAATGCATATCACGAAGAATGTCCTTGAGAGCTTGCTTGCAACACTGATGAACATGCCGGATAAGACCAAGGATGGGCCAAAGGCAAGAAGAGACTTGGAAAATTTGAACATCAGGGCAGATCTCCACATGCCGCCCCATAAAAAGTCGGAGGAGACGGAGACGGAGACGGAGGCGCGGGACAAGGGCAAAAAAGTCAACAAGAAGGAAGAGAATTATTGCCCCCCTTCTTGCTTTACCTTAAGTCCAAAGGAGATCGATCAATTCTTCAACTGCCTTACCGGAATCAAAGTTAGTTCCGATTACTGTGGGAAGATAAGTAGATTTCTAGACACCAAGAAGAAAAGGTTCAGCGGGATGAAGTCTCATGACTGTCATGTGATGATGACACAGATACTTCCTGTTGCCCTTAGAGGGATAATGGACAAGCACGTTTGTGACACGCTTATTGGTCTCTGCAACTTTTTCGACGTTATCTCTCACCCGAAGGCTACAGGAAGTGATCGTTGTGATACTAAATGAGCTTGAGATGTACTTCCCGCCCACGTTCTTTGACGTCATGGTGCATCTGTGTGTCCACATTGTAGACGACATCATAGACCTCGGGCCGACATTCCTGCACAACATGATGCCATTCGAGAGATGAATGGGGTCATCAAAGGATTCATTCATAACATGTCCCGTCCGGATGGAAGCATCATCTGGGGCTATCTGACCCAAGAGTGCACCTCTTTCTGCGAGAATTATCTATATGGCGGATACCCTGTTGTTGGTTTGCCTGTTAACAAGCACCTTGGGAGGCTCGGAGGAGAAGGTCACACCAACGACCGAAGGGAACTGCATGTGGACCACTCGGGTCGACGCAATGACTTTGACAAAGCAAACTTAGTAGTGCTACAACACCTAGACGTGGTAGATCCTTTCACGACACTGCACAAAGAAACCATCGCAAAGAAGTACCGTGACCGGGGGCTATGCAAGACGAACACCGAAGTTATTAGAGAGCACAACTCCAGTTTCTTGCCTTGGTTCGAAGAGCATGGTCTTGCTAATCCCCTGAAAGAGGGCTCTACGGATGGATTGCTCATATACGCCTTAGCACATGGCCCCGCGGCCAACCTCGCGGCCTATCAGCATACAATATCAACGGATACACATTCTACACAGAGGCCAAAGATATAAACAGTGATTTTCAGAACTCAGGGGTGACGATGGAATGCATGACCAGCGACAACGCTGATACGTCCATTTTGCATCATGTTTTACTACTGTCATTTATACTGTTTTTAATTAACATAACACTTTGTGGAGCAATTCTAATGCCTTTTCTCTCTTAATATGCAAGATTGGGGGGGGGGGGGGGGGGGGGGGGGGGGGGGGGGGGGGGGGGGGGGGGGGGGGGGGGGGGGGGGGGGGGGGGGGGGGGGGGGGGGGGGGGGGGGGGGGGGGGGGGGGGGGGGGGGGGGGGGGGGGGGGGGGGGGGGGGGGGGGGGGGGGGGGGGGGGGGGGGGGGGGGGGGGGGGGGGGGGGGGGGGGGGGGGGGGGGGGGGGGGGGGGGGGGGGGGGGGGGGGGGGGGGGGGGGGGGGGGGGGGGGGGGGGGGGGGGGGGGGGGGGGGGGGGGGGGGGGGGGGGGGGGGGGGGGGGGGGGGGGGGGGGGGGGGGGGGGGGGGGGGGGGGGGGGGGGGGGGGGGGGGGGGGGGGGGGGGGGGGGGGGGGGGGGGGGGGGGGGGGGGGGGGGGGGGGGGGGGGGGGGGGGGGGGGGGGGGGGGGGGGGGGGGGGGGGGGGGGGGGGGGGGGGGGGGGGGGGGGGGGGGGGGGGGGGGGGGGGGGGGGGGGGGGGGGGGGGGGGGGGGGGGGGGGGGGGGGGGGGGGGGGGGGGGGGGGGGGGGGGGGGGGGGGGGGGGGGGGGGGGGGGGGGGGGGGGGGGGGGGGGGGGGGGGGGGGGGGGGGGGGGGGGGGGGGGGGGGGGGGGGGGGGGGGGGGGGGGGGGGGGGGGGGGGGGGGGGGGGGGGGGGGGGGGGGGGGGGGGGGGGGGGGGGGGGGGGGGGGGGGGGGGGGGGGGGGGGGGGGGGGGGGGGGGGGGGGGGGGGGGGGGGGGGGGGGGGGGGGGGGGGGGGGGGGGGGGGGGGGGGGGGGGGGGGGGGGGGGGGGGGGGGGGGGGGGGGGGGGGGGGGGGGGGGGGGGGGGGGGGGGGGGGGGGGGGGGGGGGGGGGGGGGGGGGGGGGGGGGGGGGGGGGGGGGGGGGGGGGGGGGGGGGGGGGGGGGGGGGGGGGGGGGGGGGGGGGGGGGGGGGGGGGGGGGGGGGGGGGGGGGGGGGGGGGGGGGGGGGGGGGGGGGGGGGGGGGGGGGGGGGGGGGGGGGGGGGGGGGGGGGGGGGGGGGGGGGGGGGGGGGGGGGGGGGGGGGGGGGGGGGGGGGGGGGGGGGGGGGGGGGGGGGGGGGGGGGGGGGGGGGGGGGGGGGGGGGGGGGGGGGGGGGGGGGGGGGGGGGGGGGGGGGGGGGGGGGGGGGGGGGGGGGGGGGGGGGGGGGGGGGGGGGGGGGGGGGGGGGGGGGGGGGGGGGGGGGGGGGGGGGGGGGGGGGGGGGGGGGGGGGGGGGGGGGGGGGGGGGGGGGGGGGGGGGGGGGGGGGGGGGGGGGGGGGGGGGGGGGGGGGGGGGGGGGGGGGGGGGGGGGGGGGGGGGGGGGGGGGGGGGGGGGGGGGGGGGGGGGGGGGGGGGGGGGGGGGGGGGGGGGGGGGGGGGGGGGGGGGGGGGGGGGGGGGGGGGGGGGGGGGGGGGGGGGGGGGGGGGGGGGGGGGGGGGGGGGGGGGGGGGGGGGGGGGGGGGGGGGGGGGGGGGGGGGGGGGGGGGGGGGGGGGGGGGGGGGGGGGGGGGGGGGGGGGGGGGGGGGGGGGGGGGGGGGGGGGGGGGGGGGGGGGGGGGGGGGGGGGGGGGGGGGGGGGGGGGGGGGGGGGGGGGGGGGGGGGGGGGGGGGGGGGGGGGGGGGGGGGGGGGGGGGGGGGGGGGGGGGGGGGGGGGGGGGGGGGGGGGGGGGGGGGGGGGGGGGGGGGGGGGGGGGGGGGGGGGGGGGGGGGGGGGGGGGGGGGGGGGGGGGGGGGGGGGGGGGGGGGGGGGGGGGGGGGGGGGGGGGGGGGGGGGGGGGGGGGGGGGGGGGGGGGGGGGGGGGGGGGGGGGGGGGGGGGGGGGGGGGGGGGGGGGGGGGGGGGGGGGGGGGGGGGGGGGGGGGGGGGGGGGGGGGGGGGGGGGGGGGGGGGGGGGGGGGGGGGGGGGGGGGGGGGGGGGGGGGGGGGGGGGGGGGGGGGGGGGGGGGGGGGGGGGGGGGGGGGGGGGGGGGGGGGGGGGGGGGGGGGGGGGGGGGGGGGGGGGGGGGGGGGGGGGGGGGGGGGGGGGGGGGGGGGGGGGGGGGGGGGGGGGGGGGGGGGGGGGGGGGGGGGGGGGGGGGGGGGGGGGGGGGGGGGGGGGGGGGGGGGGGGGGGGGGGGGGGGGGGGGGGGGGGGGGGGGGGGGGGGGGGGGGGGGGGGGGGGGGGGGGGGGGGGGGGGGGGGGGGGGGGGGGGGGGGGGGGGGGGGGGGGGGGGGGGGGGGGGGGGGGGGGGGGGGGGGGGGGGGGGGGGGGGGGGGGGGGGGGGGGGGGGGGGGGGGGGGGGGGGGGGGGGGGGGGGGGGGGGGGGGGGGGGGGGGGGGGGGGGGGGGGGGGGGGGGGGGGGGGGGGGGGGGGGGGGGGGGGGGGGGGGGGGGGGGGGGGGGGGGGGGGGGGGGGGGGGGGGGGGGGGGGGGGGGGGGTCATGGTTGCAAAGCAAGCAAAGTTCTCTTTAGAGTGTAGCTGTTGGGCATTCGATATCGTTAGCTTTCTCAAAGATCTTGCATGGAAGGCAAGACAAGGAGGAATACACCTCAAGTTGCAACTTTGGATAACAAGTTCTCCAAGGCCGGCGTAGCTTGAACTGCCTCCTCCCACTCCCACTCCCCACATTCCAGCATTCCATGCAATATCATGTCACGCAGTCTCGGAAAAGCAGCAACCGCCTGGGATGAAGCATGGTCACAGTGATTTTAGGGCTGCACGAATTTAGGCCCAACACGCTTGATTGCTGGAGCGCGATAGATTAATAGGTTCTCCAAACATCGGAGCTGACACAAGCCATTAGGGAGACCCAAAATATTCTTATGCTCCTGATAGGTGCCATTACTGTTGACAGTGCCATTACTGTTGACATCATCCATCTTGGGTGCAGAGACCCAAAATATTCTTTGGTACAAATATCTTCTATGCAAGGTGGAGGACAGAGCTTATCAAGCACCTCCTCAATTATTACTTGATCCTTCTAGGGACTTCTTCTTCAACCAATCGATCACTATCCAGTGAAGTATAATTGTATGCGGGAAAGATGCACCTTTGCACCAAGCCTGACCTTTGTGGCAAATGTCGCAACAGATACATTCTCTAGACATTCTAATCGAATGACCCTAAGCTGAAATAGAGGGGCCAACTCTTCCAAGCTACATCAATCACTATTCATCAGGGTTTCAACCCCCCATAGATACCTCAAATTTGTTAGAGCACGGAAACCCCTAGGCACACTATTTATGTGTGTGCCACCAAGGTCAATTCCTTTTACTTTACAATGCTATCAGGAAGTTTCACAAGATTCTTACAACCTTCAAGACTAAGGTGTTGCAAGAATTTCATCTTTTGAACGTTCTCTGGCAGGCTTTCTATATCCTCACTCCGTACTGATAAATACCTAAGTGTTTGAGCTGATATAGAGATTGGACTGATGTGGCAAAATTTATGGATTCTATATGTACCGTGCGAAGACTTGGAGAGGTAATAAATTAATCACCGGAATGAATTTTGACATCTCCAATTAACATCAATGATCTTATTGATTTCATGCCTTGTAAGCTTCTCTATTCAAATTCATTTGAGTCCACTCCTTTGGTTTCTAGAGAAAACATAAGAAACCATTGCAAACTAAGTTTATTGTTAATAGTTTCTCCACTGTGAACTACTACTGCTTCATCTTTAGTCACAAAATAAGCAAATCAATGAACAACATCATGCATGTTGCAAATATATTGACCTGCATATGATGTATCAGGCTCAATAAGGTTCCTCAATATTAGCTTCTTATGGTACTGTTGCCATGGACAAATCCTTCAGCAATCCACATGCTAACATATTGTTCACAAAGTAATGTTGCCTTTTTAGGAATGAGAGCGAAGTGCAAAATCATTGTTTTAAACAAGGGGACAAGACCTCGTAGCTAAGATATATTGCATAATTTAGCTCTTCTGGCATTTGGGATACTGACCATACGGTATTTTTCAGGACCATTACCCAATCAGGTCGTTCTTTGT
Organism: Thinopyrum obtusiflorum; assembly: GCA_036873465.1. Classification (NCBI taxonomy): domain Eukaryota; kingdom Viridiplantae; phylum Streptophyta; class Magnoliopsida; order Poales; family Poaceae; genus Thinopyrum; species Thinopyrum obtusiflorum. The sequence continues at coordinate 69,164 of JAAAWM010011690.1, forward strand.
ACCGCTGGCGTAAGAGTCCTCCCATCACTTTTACAGCAAGCGGCAAACCGTCACATTTTTTTTTATAATTTTCAATCCAATATCCTTTATCCTGTCAACATCAGGTTCAATTTTCTCTTTTGTGAGTATTTGCTGCCAGTTTAAACCAAAGTTTTAAATAGAGGGCTGCTATGGCGTTTTTGGAGTCGTGCCGTTACAGCTATGCGATTTTAACACTAACCAAAAAACCACGCTAATAGCGCCGCTAATGATAGTTCAGCGCTAAATTTTGGGCCCCCCTTTAGCGTTAGCAGTTTTTGTCCCGCCGCCCTGGCCCAAAATTCCGGTTCAAATCCAAATCTTGCACGGGCCAGATTCCTTCTAACCTTACCCATCACGAAATCCTCCACATACCGTATCATCTCCTCCCCAAAAAACGTGGGCGACGGCTGCTGCGGTGACTACCTACGGACGGCGATGGTGGGCTGACGCAGCTCCTGCCGCCCCTTCTCCGGCGACCCTCCTTCTCCCGGCGACACCTTTCTTCCCTCGACACCCCTTCTCTGACGCTCCCTCTCCCGGACAGCTTCGCAAGGACCAGACAGCTCCCGGCCAAGGACGGCGCCATCGCTGCGTCTTCGTCCGCGGGCAGACACCCGAAGCTCTGAGCTCCAGGCCGCCTCCACATCCTCTATGCCCACCATGAGCCAGCAGAGTCAATCGCGAGGCAAGCTCTCTGTCCTCCTGTCTTTTGTTATGCAATGAGCAAGATTGTTGTATGCATGATAAATAGATGTATGCATTCCGATGTATGTATGGGGCTGAGCTGGGGCGACCGGCCAAGGACGGCGCCATCGCTGCGTCTTCGTCCGCGGGCAGACACCCGAAGCTCTGAGCTCCAGGCCGCCTCCACATCCTGGGGGGGGGGGGGGGGGGGGGGGGGGGGGGGGGGGGGGGGGCCGGCCTGTGAGAATTGGCAATTTCGTGGGCTGCTGCTGCTGCTCGCCGTGGTGGATGTGGAATTCGGCTGTGTGCTGTGTTGGCTCAACCGAATCTTTCTGCCGGCCGCTGGAATGAGCTCGCGGAAGAACTTCGGTGTCGGAGTAATGCAGGAGGAGGAGGAGCGAGGTGTGTGATATTTTTTCTGGGAGGCTTTCTCCCTTTTCGCTACTCACACAGTGAGCGCTCCATTGATATTTATGTTCAGCACAGAGCAATAGAAAACAACTATCTACTCCTAGACTTGACTATTCTCTCTCTGACGCAACAGACACTAGTCCTACTGCTGCGCACCTCTTGCGTCAAGACTTTCTTGGCCAAGACGTGTGAAACAAGCCACCCCATCTGCAATGCACATGGGGCCTTACTCGGGGCCAACCCGTGTACAGCTGTACACAGGGCTTGCCCCCTTGCCGGGAGACGGGGTTGAACCCAACATTCTCTCCCTAAACCCTGTCGCGGGGGTTGGACATCGACGGTCCTGATCTTGTCGCGCCGTTCCTGGAACCGAACACGACCAGGAGCCTTTGTCAGGATGTCGGCCTTCTGCTCACCAGTCCTGATGAACTCCACGTTCACCGTTCCCTTCTCGACGCAGTCACATATGAAGTGATAACGGAGATCAATGTGCTTGTTGCGGTCATGCGGCACTGGATTCTTGCAGAGAGAGATCGCTGAGTGGTTGTCGACGAAGATGAGCGCACACTACTAGGGAAAACCCTAGCAGTAGTGTGGATTTTTGGCATAGCAGTAGGGCGAGTACCGGCGCTACTGCTATGGTGCTACAGCTAAACTTTAGCAGTAGCGCGGGTTGAACCACCACTACTGCTAACTATATGTAGCAGTAGCGCGTTTCCCTAAACAGCGCTACTGAAAATAGCTGCAGCGCGCACCGACATGTACGCGCTACTACTAAAGCCTCGCTGCTGCTACGCGCGGACCCCGTGCTACTGCTATTTTTTTTGCAGCTTATTTCATTTGTATTTGTACAAGTTTTATACACAGAATAAAATCATCATATCATACACATACAAATAGTCTCGTCAAATTATGTCATCATCATCCAACACAAATGATGTCTCTCATCATCATCGATCTTGAAATAGCGATACAAGTTTTGATATGTCTCGAATATACACATGTTTCATCATCCATCTATATCATGATATAGAAGAGAAGAGCTATGAATATGAGCAAGAGCGGAATTATGCAGTACATGAGGCGCCGGTTCTGATTCCTCTCTCGTGCTAGCGTGAACCTCAAGTAACTAGCTTCCGCTTCTTGTCTGCTATCGAACCCTTTATGGCTGCCGCCCGAGAACCCTGACACTTGGGCCTAACACTCTGGCCACTCGTCGTAAACTCCCGGAACCCTCCCTATGTACATGGCATAGCACTTCTTCGCCATCAAGGACCTATGTACCTGTTAGAGATGCATCTTCATCAAGCGAATTCAACAATAATATGCAACATAATATACTTGAGCAACACAAAGAGAAAGAGTTAGCAAATAGATGCAACATATAGTAAACATAATCTATGCAGGTTCATCGTACCCAAACTAATTAACTAGATGTACGCAGATTCATCGTACCCAAACTAAGTAACTAGCGTTAACTAGTGTTACGCAAGTTCAGCAGGATCGTTCACATCACAAAGTTTCATCACTACAGAAAGTACTAATTCAACCGACACATCATCATTGGCATTGTCAATCACTAGAAGTTCCATCCATCCATATCCTTGAGGATGCACCCTAGCTTCATGAACGGCGTCAGGTCCTGACGTTGCATGCCTATGCGAGTTCTGAAGTCAGCTTGCAATATAGGGCCGTGGTAGAACATCCCCTTCTCTTCGACGACATCTTTAACGATGATCGATGCAATGTCCCTCTGGATGCGAAAGAAGTCATCTCTGAGCTTATAGTCTGGTTCGGCTCCTAAGTCTTCTGCCCATTGACGGATATGGTCATCTTTTCTGGTTGTCATGCGAAGACGTTGGCGGTCCCTTCTGAACTCCATCATGAGATGGAGGACGTAGAATCCATCGTTCTGGCTTCCAGCCGGTTGATGGACCGAGCAGAACGTAGTTTTATGCGAGAAACCCGGCGCACCCTTCCTTTGTTTCCTGATCTCGATGTGGCCACCCATCATGCTGAAGCCATTGAGAGCACTATCCAGAATATTCATTATGTGGATGTAGTCTTTCTTCTCGAAGTTTCTGGACGAGTCAAAATACACGGCGTGGGAGACTCGCAGGAAAAGAACGATAAGGACGGCGCGCCCGTTGCTGCGGAAAATGAAGACACCTCAAATTAGCCACCATATGAGCGAAGGAATGATTGAAATGTACGAAAGGGTTTTCCGGCAATGACTTACATTGGATGATAAGGCAGGAGAACCGTATCCTTGTCCTTATTCCTTATCATGAAGTTCTCGATGTACTTCCTAGCAGCTTGACATTCAAAGTCACCGAGACACAAGAAGGACTCATGCATGTAGTATGGATCCACAACCGAGATTTGATCGATTTGGTCTCTCCTGATGATGAAGTTCATATGTAGCGCAAAAAGGCGGATGATCAAAAAATCGAGCCGCCTCGTGAGAAACATGTCAAATATGTGATCAAACCGCAGGAAGAACACATCCGCGGGGAGTGTGTCGATGTAGCACTTGCCCAGAGGCACACGAACCGCATAAAGCGGGTATCCTGGAGACTTCGAGGCGAGAAGGCTTTTCTCTGTCGACATCACATGGTTGTGCAGTCTCCGGAGATCCCCTGATATGCCCTCTAGCGGTTTCGGCGGTAGGATTGGCTGGCCCGCGACATGGAACATCGCCGCACCTTTGACTGGTACACGGTCTTCAAAATCGGTCGGCGAAGCCGACTGGCTGCTAGAAGCTTTGGCGGCAGCAGAGCCTCTCCTCTGCGGTCTCTTCCTCTACTTCTTCTTGGGTTGAGGTAGTGAGCCTTCCAGGCCCTGTCTGACCCCCACGACCAATGTGTTCAGGCTAAGCATTGCACGACCCTTGGCTACTTGACCGTGGGTTGAGGCGGTATCTGGAGGCATCTCCTGTGAGGATTGCATGAAGAGAGACTTCTTGCAATCAACCGTACGACGTTCCTGCTCCGGTACATCATCCAACTCCTCATACACATGCTCATAGCCCAAGTCATATTGCTGACTCATCATTTGTCCGTCATCATAGGTGCTGGTATTGAGGAACCGGAGAGGGTCCTCCTCCTCCATCTCATCATCCATTCCTTGTTCCACGGGGGCGACTACATCATCCACTATTGGACCCCCTTCCTCACGTCGTCCGGCGCTCTCACCCGCCTTCAGACGAAGAAGATTCTTCGGCCATAGCAGCATCCAACCCTTGCATTCTCCAAGCCGCATCGGAGTCTCGTCCTCCTCTCCCCCGAGCCGTACTGGAGGAGTCAAATCCTCGTGGCCCGCTTTCACACTCGACAAGGTAACCATGAAGTTGCCAACGGGGATCGGCTGGCCGTTGAACGTGAGTTCCAAGGGCTTCATTATCACTGCCTTTCCCACGTCCACCTTCTGGCCGTTGATCATGTAGAGTACGGTGCACGAGGTTTCGTCGGCCTGCAAAGACATGTCTATGGCATAAGACATCTGAAAGGCAACAAAAAATAGAAGAGTACATATATGTTGGTGCGACGTGTAATTACCGTGAGGGCGTTGAGGTCAGCCAAAGACGAAGGCCCGCCTAGCACGCCAGAGACAGAGGACGGGCTGCTATGAGCGGGTGCGGGAGCAGGCGCGGTTGCGAGAGTAGGTGATGGTGCGATGTTCACCGAGTTGCTCCCGACGAAGCTGGGAATGGAAAACTCCTATGCCGTCTTGTCCGGATTTTGCTTCGTCCAGTTGATAATAGCCGGAATCAAGTTAGTAGCAAAATCATTTCTGCAGGCAGCTAAAGCTGCATTGACTGCCTACTGGACCAACTCATTTTTGGTCGCTTCTGTGGCCTCAGCGGCTTTTTTCTCGGCCTCAGCTGCATTTTTGTCGACCGCAAGCTTTACCTTCTCGTCGATGTTCAACTGACTGAACTTCTTTTTTCTGCTTTTTGGCCTCCGGGCCCTTGGCGTAGTAGTATTTCCACGTGGTGCCGTCTCCGGCACCGTGCACACGTCCGTATTGCGGCCGCTGGTCCAAAGGGAGTCCCTTCAGTTGGTTCAAGGCCCGGTTGAGAGGGGTGTCCCACTTGGGCCTCATATGGCACCTACGGTTCATAATCAAGCACTAACCCTAGGGTTCATATGACACTAATCTAGCACTAACCTAGGTTTCATATGGAACTAATCTAGCACTAACCTAGGGTTCATATGGTAGAGAGAGAGAGAGAGAGAGAGAGAGAGTAGAGAGAGAAAGAAGAGGGGAGGTGAGAGGAGGGGCTTACAGGGCGGCGAGGTCGATGGAGAAGGAGGAGGTTGGAGTTGGCGGCGTCGGTCCGCTCAGTGGAGGCTGTGGGCGACGACGATGGGCGGCACCGAGGAGGCAGTGGACGATGATGAAGGGTCGGGGGAGACGGCAGCACCAAGGAGGCTCAGAGGCGAGGCAGGGACGCGCGGGCACCAGAGACGGCGGCGGCGTGGACGAGGGGAAGGGGATGGAATGGAGGGAATTGGGGAAGAAAGGCCCGCGTGGTGCGGTTAAGTCAAACATAGCAGTAGCGTGGGTATGAACCCGTGCTATAGCTAACTTAGCTGTAGCGCGGGTTACCCAAAAACGCGCTACAGCTAAGTTAGCTATAGCGCGGGTCCAAACCCGCGCTACTGCTAAACCTTTCATTTTTTTCTTTTCATTTTATTTTTTCCTTTCTCCTTTTTCTTTTCATTTTCATTTTCATTTTTCCTTTCTCCTTTTTATTTTTCTTTTCATTTTCATTTTCTTTTTTCCTTCCTCCTTTTTCTTTTTCTTTTCTATTCCTTGTATTTTTCTTTCGATTTTCTTTTTCTTTTCATTTTCTTTTTGCTTTTCTCATTTTTCTTTTCCGATAGACGACCGAGCCGGAACCACGCATGTATATTACACATCATTTGACCGATAACGATTAAGTGAGTACACAAAATAAATACATATATATAGAATGATGGTTTCTCAGTGTCGATGTTTTCGTTTCTGAGTGAGCTTCGTTCCCTTCTTGTTCGCCGTCGAATAATTGACCCCCTCGTTGTGACTTTTCCTTTTCCATGGAGTACGATCTTTCTTAGCTAATTTAGTATTGAGTATCCTTCATCGTCATTGTCATCTTCCCTCATCGGGTTGCCGTACTGGTCATAGTCTTCCTCGTTGGCGACTCCATCCATTTCGATGATGTTCCTTTTGCCTCTCCTCATGACAACACGGCTGGGATTGCTCGGGTCGGTTATGAAGAAGCATTGTGTCACGTGCTTAGCTTGTACCCATGGCTCATTTTTTGCGATGGCATTCATGGTAGCGCTCTTGGCATTAGGTATAGACATGGTAGTGAAATACCGGTTTTCTCTTTCGACGTTCTTAGCCCATCTGTCACGGAACATCATCACATCATGCAGTCCAGAGTAGTCAAGCTCCCAGATCTCTTCAACCCTTCCATAGAATCTTTCAGTTATGGCGTTGTCGCCGGTTCATGCATTCCATCGTCACCCCTGAGTTTTGAAATTCATTGTTTATATCTTTGGCCTCCATGTAGAATGTGTATCCGTTGATATCGTATGCCTGATAGGTCGCGAGGTTGGCCACGGGGCCATGTGCTAAGGCGTATATGAGCAATCCATCCGTAGAGCCCTCTTCCGGGGGATTAGTAAGAACATGCTCTTTGAACCAAGGCAGGAAAGTGGAGTTGTGCTCTCTAATAACTTCGGCGTTCGTCTTGCATAGCCCCTGGTCACGGTACTTCTTTGCGATGGTTTTTTGTGCAGTGTCGTGAAAGGATCTACCACGTCTAGGTGTTGTAGCACTACTAAGTTTGCTCTATCAAAGTCATTGCGTTGATCCGAGTGGTCCACATGCAGTTCCCTCTGGCCATTGGTGTGACCTTCTCCTCCGAGCCTCCCAAGGTGCTTGTTAACGGGCAAACCAACAACAGGGTCTCTGCCATATAGATAATTCTTGCAGAAAGAGGTGCACTCTTGGGATCAGATAGCCCTGGATGATGCTTCCATCCGGACAGAACATGTTACGAACAGATCCTTTGATGACCCCATTCATGCTCTCGAACGGCATCATGTTGTGCAGGAATGTCGGCCCGAGGTCTATGATGTCGTCCACAATGTGGACAGACAGATGCACCATGACGTCAAAGAACGCGGCCGGGTATTACATCTCAAGCTCATCTAGTATCATAACGATCTCTTCCTGTAGCCTTTGGAGCTGCTTCACAATGATCGACTTTCCAGAGATAACGTCGAAAAAGTTACAGAGACCAATAAGCATGTCACGGACGTGCTTGTCCATTATCCCTCTAAGAGCAACTGGGAGTATCTGTGTCATCATCACATGACAGTCATGAGACTTCATCCCGCTGAACCTTTTCTTCTTGGTGTCTAGAAATCAGCTTATCTTCCCAAAGTAACCAGAACTAATTTTGATTCCGGTAAGGCACTTGAAGAATTGATCAATCTCCTTCGGACTAAAGTTAAAGCAAGAAGGGGGGCAATAATTATCTTCCATTTTGGTGACTTTTTTGCCCTTGTCCCGCTCCTCCATCTTCGTCTCTGTATCCTCTGACTTTTTATGGGGCGGCATGTGGAGATCTGCCCTGATGCTCAAATCTTCCAAGTGTCTTCTTGCCTTCGGCCCATCCTTGGTCTTATCCGGCGTGTTCATCAGTGTTGCAAGCAAGCTCTCAAGGACAATCTTCATGATATACATTTGATCAAGGCAATGAGGCGTGTCAAATTTGGGCCAGTACTCCAAGTCGTAGAAAACATACCTTGTTTTCCATACCTTCAGCAGCGGCTCCGGCACATTTTTCATCATTCCCGGTGCGGGGCACTGTTCCCAGTTTTTCAACATCTCATCGATTTCGGCGCCGCTCCTCTCATGTGCAGGTCCTCAATGCTCAGCCTCACCATTGAATAGATCTCCACGGTTTCTCCACGGGTCGTCCTTCGCGAGCCATCTTCGATCCCCCATGTACACGATTTTCCCAGACCCACCATCTTTCGTTAGCTGCTGAGACGTTGTATCATCCATGCACCGCATGGATCCGCAATATCCGTGGCACACCTGGCCTGGGACATATCCGTAACCCAGATAGTCTACTCGCCTTTGTTAGCATCCACTACTAGGGTTTGATAGCCTAGCAGTAGCACGGGTTTGATGCCCATTAGTAGCGTGGGTGGCCGCGCTACTACTATGTCGCTACAGCTAACTTTTAGAGTAGCACATGTTTTCCGCGCTACTGCTATACATGGGTAGCAGTAGCGACTCTTATAGAAATGCACTACTACTATACATGGGTAGCAGTAGCGACCTTACAGAAACGCGCTACTTCTACTATCTGGAGCGCCGCAGTATAAAACGCACTACTGCTAAGTGCTCGCTGCTGCTAAAGTCACACACCTCGCTACTGTTACTAGTTTCTGATATTTTTTTCTGCTGCATATTTTCCTTTGTATTTGTACATGTTTTATACAATAGTCTCTAGCATATCATACACATACAAATCTAAACATATCATACACATACAAATAGTCTCAACAAATCGATCATGTCATCATCATAATCATCATCCAACACAAAATGATGTCTCTCGTCATCATCTCGAAATAGCAGGATACAAGTTATGACATGTCTCGCATACTTGAAACTACATTGTCACCTAAACAATGATGTAGAAGAGAAGAGCTATCACTATGAGTGAGAGACGAACTATGTAGTACATGAGCCGGCGGTTCCTATTCCTCTCTCACACTAGCGTGAACCTCAAGTAACTAGTTTCTGCTTCTTGTCTGCTATCGAACCCATTATGGCTGGCACCCGAGAACCGCTCCACTTGAGCCTGACACTCGGGCCACTCGTCGTACACTCCCGGAACCTTCCCTATGTACACGACATAGCACTTATTCGCCATCAAGGATCTATGTACCTGTTAGAGATGCATCTTCATGAAGGGAATCAACAAAAATATGCAACATAATATAAGTGAGCAAAAAGATGCAACATATAGTAAACATAATTAATCAACACAGGTTCATCTTACCCAAATTAATTAACTAGAGGTACGCAGGTCATCGTACTCAAAATAACAAACTAGCATTACGCAAGTTCAGCAGGGACCACTGACATGACAAAGTTTCATCGCTACATAAAGTACTAGGTCAACCAACACATCATCATCGACATCGTCAATCATTACAAGAAGTTCCATCCATCCATATCATAGAGGATGTCCCCTAGCTTCTTGAACGGCGTCAGGTCCTGACATTGTAGGCCTATGCAAGTTCGGACGTCAGCTCGTGATATAGGGCCGTGGTTGAACAACCCCTTCTCTTCGATGACTTCTTTCATGAAGATCGTTGCAATGTCCCTCTGGATGTGAAAGAACTCATCTCTGAGTTTATAATCCGGGTCTTCACCTAAGAATTCTGCCCATTTGCGGTTATGATCATCATTTCTGGTTATCATGCAAAGCTTTTGGTGATCCCTTCTAAACTCCATCATGAGATGGATGAGGTAGAATCCATCTTTATTGCTTGATGTCAGTTGATGCACGCAGCAGAAGTTAGTTTTATGCGAGAAACCCGGCTTGTTCTTCCTTTGTTTCTTGATCACGAGGTGGCCACCCCTCATGCTGAAGCCATGGGGAGCACCATCCAGAATATCCATTATGTGTGTGTAGTCCTTCTTGTAGTTTCTGGACGTGTCGAAATAGATAGCGTGGGAGACTCGCGGGTAAAGTACGATAAGGACTGCGCGCCCGTTGGTTCGGGAAAAGAAAACTCCTAAAATTATTCTCCATATGAGCGAGAAGGAATAATTGAAATGTTCGAAAGGGTTGTGCGGCAATGACTTACATAGGATGATAAGGCAGGAGAACCGTTTCTGTGTCCTTATTCGTTATCAACAAGTATTCGATGTACTCCATAGCAGTCTTACGCTCAAAGTCACCAAGACTCAAGAAGGACTTGTGCATGTAGTATGGATCCGCCACACAGATTTGCAGGATTTCTTCTCTCCTGATGGCTAAGCTCATATGTAGCGCAAAAAGGCGGACGGTTGTAAAATCGAGCCGCCTCGTGAGAAACATATCAAAGATATAATCAAACCACAGGAAGAACACATCCGTGGGCAGTGTGTTGACGAAGCACTTCCCCTTAGGCACACGAACCGCGTATAGTGGATATCCTAAATCCTGCGAGGCGAGAAGGCTTTTCTCAGTCGAGAGCACATGGTCGTGCAGTCTCCAAGGTCCCCTGATATGCCCTTCAGCGGAGCCGGCGGTAGCATCGGCTCCCCCGCGACATGGTACATCACCGCACCTTTGACCTGTGCACGGTCTGCAAAATCGGTCGGCAGAGCTGACTGGCTGCTTGAAGCTTTGGCTTGTTTGTAGGCAGTAGTGCCTCTCTTCGGTGGTCTCTTCCTCTCCCTTTTCTTGGACTGACCTTCTAGACCCTTCCTTACCCCCACATCTACTGTTGTCGGGCTAAGTACTGTATGACCCTCTACTAGTTGACCCTGCGTTGAGGGGGCATCTTCAGGCGTGTTCTGTGAGGATTGCATGAAGAGAGACTTCTTGCAATCCACCCTAGGACGTTCCTCCCCTGGCACATCATCCATCTCCTCATCCGCATGCTAATAGCCCGAGTCATCATATGGCTGACTCATCATTTCTACGTCCTCATAGGCGCCTGTATTGAGGAACTGAAGAAGGTCCTCCTCATCCATCTCATCATCCATTCTATGTTCTACAGGGGCAACTACGCCATCCACTATTGGACCACCTTCCTCGCGTCGTCCGCCGCTCTCACCCAGCACTACATGCGCTGGTAATTGCGTAGGCGGGGTGGTGGTGTTCATACCTGCTTGCTGATGTGTGGTTATTGGTGTGCTCTCGGCCGCCTCCAGACGAAGAAGATTCATCGGCCAAAGCAACATCCAACCCTTGCAGTCTCCAAGCCGCATCGGGGTCTCATCCTCCTCTCCCCCAAGCCGTACTGGAGGAGACAAATCCTCGTGGCTCGATTTCACACTCGACAAGTTAACCCTAAAATTGCCAGCGGGGATCAGCTGGCCGTGGAACATGAGTTCCAAGGGTTTCATTATCACGGCCTTTCCCACGTCCAACTTCTAGCCTTTGATCATGTAGAGTACGGTGCACGGGGTTTCGTCGGCCTGCAAAGACATGTTTGCGGTGTAAAACATCCAAAAGGCAATGAAAACGGAATATTCTAGATATATGTTGGTGCGACATGTAATTACCGCGAGGGCGTCGAGCTCAGCTGCAGATGAAGGCCCGCCTAGCATGCCAGAGATAGAGGACGTGCTGCTATGAGCGGGTGCGGGTGCGGGAGCAGGCGCAGTTACGAGAGAAGGTGATGGTGCGGTTGTGATGTTCATCGAGTTGCTCCCGACGAAGCTGGGCATGGGAAAATCATGTACCGTCTTGTGTGGATTTTCCTTCGTCCAGTTGATGATAGTCGGGATCATGTTAGTAGCGAAATCATCTCTGCAGGCAGCTATAGCTGCAGCGATTAACTCTTTTTTCTCCTGAGCTGCCTTTTCCGTGTCCTCAGCTGATTTTTCTCGACCGCAAGCTTCACCTTCTCGTCGTTGTCTGCCTGACTGAACTTCCTTTTATGCTTCTTGGCCTCTGAGCCCTCGTTGTAATAGACCTTCCATGTGGCATCGTCTCCGATGCCGTGCACACATCCATATTGCTGCCGCTGGTCCAATGGGAGTCCCTTCAGTTCGTTCAAGGCCCGGTTGAGAGAAGTGTCCCACTTGGGCCTCCTCGATGAAGACTCGCTTTCGGCTGCAAGCCAGTGTTGCTTCTCCTGCAAAAGGAACACGAACCATTTATGAGTGTGCATTCGACTTGATCAGAAGCTAAATGTAAGGTGGTAAAAGAATAATTACCAGTAGTCTAATCAATTTCCTCGTGATCAGGTCCATGTAAAAAACCTTCTTTTCCCTGTCCCACTTGTACTGGGCCCTGATGAAGTCACGCTCCAAGGGGTCGGCGAACTGCGCGATGGGGTTTGGGATCCCCGCGGCTTCATGTTCCGCATCCTCCTTATCCCATATGGGCCTTTTGCCAAGGTAGACATGGCTTCCAAGGCATCGGTTCCCCGTGTTCCTTTGCTGAAGCCCCTTAAATTTCTCAGCCTTAGCTTTGGCTGCATCGGTAGCGGAAGTGTCCTTGAACTTCTGGAACTCCTCTTCCGTAAGTGTCGGATTTTGCTCCAGAATCTTGGACAGGGGTTCATTAGCCTCAATAGCTCGTTTCACCCTCCCTTTCCAGGAGGCCAAATCATTGCTGAACATGCCCAGGGCGTGATTGTTAATCTCTTTCATGGCAGGATCTTTCCACGGCTCATCTATGTCATCATCCCGGTTGGGGAACTGGAATCTCTTGTGCAGCTTCGTTAGGAGCAATTCCTTCAAATTTTGTTGCTTCCTTATATCAATGTCGTTGATGCTCACGGTTTCTCGTAGGATGCATCCGACTTGGTTCCTGTAGCACTTGCGAGGTTCATCCGGCTCTAATGGCTCAAACTTGCCAGGGTGCATCTTTGTGACCAGGAGTCGCCCGATGCCGAGTTTGTTAGGTTTTCGTGTCCTCTGCTTCTGCTTCTTTCTGGCGCCGGTACCTTACCCGCCAGTCTCGGTGCCGCCATTGGTGCCGGTGCAATCGGTGTCGATGTCGGCGTCAGTACCGTCATCGAGGGCGCCCTGCAAACCTTGACTTTGCTGACTAGACAAAAAGTCGAGGTAGTCATGTTCACGGTCATATTGCATCTCGTCTACACCGTGGTCAGAAGGCCTGGTTTCTTCGTTGTTCGACATGTTTCCTACGATTAAGTCTCCTCGTTTAATTCTTAAACTATAATAAAATGAGTAATGACAGAAAAAAGGTCTATCATTTGTCGGAATGGCATTTTATTCCCATCGCAGCAAATCCAGGCACTCGATATGCCTACTTTATAGCACAAGTCATGCAGAAATTCATGGGAAATTTCGGCATCACCTTTGCTAAAAAGTGGACATGTCGAGCGCCTGAAATTCACCGGAATGGAAATGAATCAACATTTTGGCGAAACATAGGCCACTCGGATTATTTACCCTGCACATAACCATCATTTTCCAAATATTCACATGTCCAAATCACATATCCACATATCACATGTCCACTTCAAATTTGCATATAACAGGAAGATAAATATAGAACTTCCAATAGCAACATTTCTGTTTTTTCTTTAAATAGCAATAAAAATTCCTAGAATAATATTTTTGTCCTAATTTCATACCAAGATAAATACCAATAAAAATTCTTAGAATAAAATTTCTGTCCTAATTTGATACCTAGCTAAATTAACATAGGGTTCATACTAATTAACCTAGGGCTCATACTAATTAACCTAGGGTTCATACTAATTAACCTAGGGTTCATACTACCTAATTTGAAACCTAGCTATTCATACTAACTAGTGTTAAATCAATTCTATTTTTTCTTTAAATAGCAACAATTGCTTTAACTAAAAAAATTTAAATAGCAACATTTGCTTTAAATAAAAAATAGCAAGTGCCTAATCTGTCCTAGCTAGGGTTCATACTAATTAACCTAGAGTTCATACTACCTAATTTGAAACCTAGCTATTCATACTAACTAGTGTTAAATCAATTCTGTTTTTTCTTTAAATAGCAACATTTTCTTTAACTAAAAACAAAATTAAATAGCAACATTTGCTTTAAATAAAAAATAGCAACTACCTAATCTGTCCTAGCTAGGGTTCATACTAACTAGCACTAAAAAAGGCCACTAATCTAGAATTTACCTAGTACTAATCTAGGGTTCATATGGCACTAATATTGCACAAATTAACCTACCTAGGGTTCATATGGTAGAGAGACACAAAGAGAGAGAGAGAGAGAGAGAGAGAGAGAGAGAGAGAGCAGAGAGCAGAGAAGAGGGGAGGGGAGAGGAGGGCTTACAGTGGGGAGGTGGAGGTCGGGGGAGATGGTGGCGACGAGGCGGGGTCAGAGGCGAGGCGGGGTCGAGGGAGACGGCAACGTCGAGGAGGCTGCAGGCGCTGGCGGGTCGAGGATGAGGAAGCAGGCGTGCGGCGATGTTGAGGAGAAGGAAGACGCGGCGAGGATGGGCTCCGGCGACGGCGCGAGGAGGCAAGGGCGACGAGGGCTCCAGCGATGGCGCAGGGAGAAAGGGGAATGGAATGGGGGGAATTGGGGCACGCAGTGCGGTTAACTTAAAAATAGCAGTAGCGCGTTTCAGGACACGCGCTATAGCTAACTTAGCAGTAGTGCGGGTTATACAAACACGCGCTATAGCTAACTTTTAGCAGTCGCGCGTATTCGGATAACCCGCACTACGGCTAAGTTAGCTATAGCGCGTGTCCTGAAACGCGCTACTGATATGCCTATCATTTTTCTTTTTTCCTTTCATTTTCATTTTTCCTTTCTTCCTTTTCTTTTCTTTTAATTTTGTTTTCTCCTTTTTCTTTTTCTTTTCTATTCATTGTAATTTTCTTCTTTCCTTTCTCATTTTTCTTTTTCTTTTCTTTTCCGAAAGAAGACCGAGCAGGGAAGAAGGGGATCGGATCCGATACAATGCATATAACTGCGTACACAAAATAAATACATATATATAAATGATGGTTAAGTGCGATATATATTGCATCATTTGACCCATAACAGTTAAGTGCGTATACAAAATAGGAACATATATATTACATCATTTGACCGATAACAGTTTTTCAACATCGACGCTTTCGTTTCTGAGTGAGCTTCTTTCCCTTCTTGTTCGCTGTCGAATAATTGAGCTCCTTGTTGTGACTTTTCCTTTTCCATGGAGTACGATCTTTCTTAGGTAATGTAGTATTGATTCTTCTTTTGACGTATGCTTCATCATCATCATCATCTTCCCTCATCGGGTTGCCGTACTAGTCGTAGTCTTCCTCATTGGTGACTCCATCCATTCCGATGATGTTCGTTTTGCCTCTCCTCACGACAACACGGCTGGGATTGCTCGGGTCGGTTATGAAGAAGCATTGTGTCACGTGGATAGCGTGTACCCATGGCTTGTTTTTTGCATTGATGGTGTTCACGGCAGCAATCTTGGCGTCGGGTATAGACATGGTAGTGAAATACCGGTTTTCTCTTTCGACATTCTTAGCCCATCTGACACGGAACATCGTCGCACTGTGCAGTCCCGAGTAGTCAAGCTCCCAGATCTCCTCGACCCGTCCGTAGAATCTTTCAGCTTCGGCGTTGTCGCCGGTCATGCATTCCACCGTCATCCCTGAGTTTTGGTTATCACTGTTTATAGCTTTGGCCTTCATGTAGAACATGTATCCATTGATATCGTATGCCTGATAGGTCGCTAGGTTGGCCGCGGGGCCATGTGCTAAGGCATATATGAGCAATCTGTCTGTAGAACCCTCTTTCGGGGGATTAGCAAGAATATGCTCTTTGAACCGATGCAGGAAATTGGAGTTGTGCTCTCTAAGAACTTCGGCGTTCGTCCTGCATAGCCCCCGGTCATGATACTTCTTTGTGATGGTTTCTTTGTGCAGTGTCACGAAAGGATCTACCACGTCTAGGTGATGTAGCACTACTAAATTTGCTATGTCAAAGTCGTTGCGTCGATCCGAGTAACCCACATGCAGTTCCCTGCGACCGTTGGAGTGACCTTCTCCTTCGAGCCTCCCAAGGTGCTTCTTAACAGGCAGACCAACAATAGGTTGTTCTCCGCCATATAGATAATTCTCGCAGAAACGGATGCACTCTTGTGTCAGATAGCCCTGGACGATGCTTCCATCTGGACAGGACATGTTATGAACGAATCCTTTGATGACCCCATTCATCCTCTCGAACGGCATCATGCTATGCAGAAATGTCGGCCCCAGGTCTATTATGTCGTCCACAATGTGGACACACAGATGCACCATGACGTCAAAGAACGCGGGCGAGAAATACATCTCAAGCTCATTTAGTATCACAATGATCTCTTCTTGTAGCCTTCGAAGCTGCTTCACACTGATTGACTTTCAAGAGATAACGTCGAAAAAGTTGCAGAGACCAATAAGCGTGTCACAGACGTGTTTGTCCATTATCCCTCTAAGGGCAATAGGTAGTATTTGTGTCATCATCAGATGACAGTCATGAGAATTCATCCTGCTGAACCTTTTCTTCTTCGTGTCAAGAAATCTGCTTATCTTCCCACAGTAACCGGAACTAACTTTGATTCAGGTACGACACTTGAAGAATTGATCGATCTCCTTCGGACTTAAGGTGAAGCAAGAAGGGGGGCAATAATTCTCTTCCTTCTTGTTGAATTTTTTAATCCTATCCCCCGCCTCCGTCTCCGTCTCTGTCTGCTCTGACTTTTTACGGGGTGGCATGTGGAGATCTCTTTTGATTTCCAAATCTTCCAGGTCTCTTCTTGCCTTCGGCCCATCCTTTGTCTTATCCGGCATGTTCATCAGTGTTGCAAGCAAACTCTCAAGGACATTCTTCGTGATATGCATTTGATCAAGGCAATTAGGCGTGTCAATTTTGGGCCAGTACTCCAAGTCCCAGAAAATAGACCTCGTTTTCCATACCTTCAGCAGTGATACGTCTCTGTCGTATCTATAATTTTTGATTGTTTCATGCCAATATTATACAACTTTCACATATTTTTGGCAACTTTTTATATGATTTATTGGACTAACCTATTGATCCAAAGCCCAGTGCCAGTTCCTATTTGTTGCATGTTTTTTCTTTCGCAGAAAATCCACATCAAACGAAGTCCAAACGCGATAAAAATTTATGGAGAATGATTTTGGAATATTTATGATTTTTGGGAGGTGGAATCAACGCAAACGGGGGTCCACAGTGACCACAATCCACCAGGGCGTGCTGGGCACCCCCTGGCGCGCCTAGGTATCTTGTGCCCTCCTCGAACATCGGTTGGGGCCCTTCTTCTGGCGCAAAAAGATAATATATGGAAAAAATCGTGTAAAAATTTCAGCGCAATCGGAATTACGGATCTCCGGGAATTTAAGAAACGGTGAAGGGCCAGATCTGGGGAGCGCGAAACAGAAGAGAACAAAGAGGGAGATCCAATCTCGGAGGGGCTCCTGCCCCTCCGCCGCCATGGAGGCCATGGACCAGAGGGGGAACTCTCCTCCCATCTAGGGGGGATGCCAAGGAAGAAGAAGAAGGAGGGGGCTCTCTCCCCCTCTATCCCGGTGGCGCCGGAGTGCCGCCGGGGCAAGGATCGTGACGGCGATCTACATCAACAATCTTGCTACCATCAACACCAACTCTCTCCCCCTCTATGCAGCGGTGTAACACCCCTTCTCCCCGCTGTAATCTCTACTTAAATATGGTGCTCAACTCCATATATTATTTCCCAATGATCTATGGTTATCCTATGAAGTTTGAGTAGATCCGTTTTATCCTATGGGTTAACCGTGATCTTGGTTGGTATGATTGTATATTTGATTTATGGTTCTGTCCTACGATGCCCTTCGTCTCGCGCAAATGTGAGGGGCCCCCGCTGTAGGGTGTTGTAGTATGTTCATGGTTTGCTTATTGTCGGTGTTGTGGGATGACAGCAGCCTAAACGCGGATAAGTGGGTTATGGTGTATGGGAGTAAAGAGGACTTGATACTTAATGCTATAGTTGGGTTTCACGACCTTAATGATCTTTAGTAGTTACGGATGCTTGCTAGGGGTCCAATCATAAGTGCATATGATCCAAGTAGAGAAAGTATGTTAGCTCATGCCTCTCCCTCATAAAATTACAAGAATGATTACCGATACTTGTTATCGATTGCCTAGGGACAAATGACTTTCTTGTTGACAAAAGCTATCCACTTTTATTACCTTGCAATTTATTCATAGTTTTATTCTCGCAAAGTACTCGTAGTTTTATTCTTGCTAAATAGTTTCATACTTGTTTTAGGTAAAGCAAACGTCAAGTGTGCGTAGAGTTGTATCAGTGGTCGATAGAACTTGAGGGAATATTTTTTCTACCTTTAGCTCCTCGTTGGGTTCGACACTCTTATTTATCGAAGAAGGCTACAAATGATCCCCTATACTTGTGGGTTATCAAGACCTTTTTCTGGCGCCGTTGCCGGGGAGCAATACATGGGGTTAATATTCTCGTGTGTGCTTGTTTGCTTTATCACTAAGTAGTTTTTATTTTGTGCCCTTGTTTTCTATCTTTAGTTATGGGTAGGAAACGCAAAATACCGAAAAATTTAGTTGTACCTACTAAACCAATGGTTGAAGAACTACCCAAAATTTATCATACTACTGAAGATTTCTACTTGGATCATCTTCGATCCATTTGTGCTCGTGCTGAAAACCCAACTAGCTTAGTTGAGGGAAAATCATTAAATGAGCATGCTTATTATGTGCGACACCGCTTATCTCAAAAAGGGAAACTTTTATGGCATCATATGAATAGTTTGTATTGCTATGCTCTGAATTTATGTGAAATACATGATTTTACTTGTTGTTCTGAAGACCCTAAAAAATACCTTCCCTTCCAATGTGAGTTTAACGATAATGGAATCGTATCTTCTTATGCCATAGGTGTTTATAATTACTATGATGTTGAACAAATTGAAGAATTTGTTGCTTTTAATGGTGCTTATGAAATTGCTTCTTTGATTGAAAAGTATGATGCTACTCTTTACAAATCTGAAATTTTTGCCATACTTAAATATTGCTATGAAAACTATACTTCCAATGCTTATGTTAAAGAATATATTAAGTACTTCTCCGCTGTCCAAGAAGAGACTAACATTTTGCAGGAGTCTATGGAAGAAGAAAATGATGAAACTATGAGCTCATTGGATGAAAAAGATGATGAGGAGAGCGAAGAACAAAAGGAGGAAGAGCGGATTAGCTACCCGTGCCCACCTTCTAATGAGAGTAACTCTTCAACTCATACATTATTTAATTTCCCTTCATGCTTACCGAAGGACGAATGTTATGATAATTGCTATGATCCCATTGATTCTTTTGAAATATCCCTTTCTGATGAACTTGATGCTTGCTATGCTTGTGGCCTAGATGCCAATATGAATTATGCTTACGGAGATGAACTTGCTATAGTCCCTTATGTTAAGAATGAAATTGTTGGTATTGCACTCGCACATGATAGTCCTATTATCTTTTTGAATTCTCCAAACTACACTATATCAGAGAAGTTTGCACTTATTGAGGATTATATTGATGGGTTGTCTTTTACCGTTGCTCATGATAATTTTGATGATTATAATATGCATGTGCTAGCTGCTCCTACTTGCAATTATTATGAGAGAGGAACTACATCTCCACCTCTTTATGTTTCCAACACGATAGAATTGCAAGAAACTGCTTATGCTATGTATTGGCCTTTACTTGATGTGCATGAATTGTTCTTTTATGACATGCTGATGCATAGGAAGAGAATTATACTTTGTCATTGCATGATATATGTTGCTTTGTGCTCACTACTAAATGCCAAATCATTGTTAATTAAATTTGGCTTTGATATACCTTGGGATCCGGGTGGATTCATTACTTGAGCACTTTATGCCTAGCTTAATGGCTTTAAAGAAAGCGCTGCCAGGGAGACAGCCCAGAAGTTTTAGAGAGTCATTTTATTCTGTTGAGTGCTTTTATAAAGTTTAAAAACAAAAAAAATATAGAGGGGAACTTAAAACTTTTCAACAAAAGAGAAGCGATTGAAAGGTGATGCATTGGAGAAGTGAGGGTCGACCTTGAACACTTGTGTTCATGCTCATGGAAACAATGTAAATTTTTCATGAATATTCTCACAAAAATAATTATCCCCTTGTACAAATCCATTGTATTATAAAAATAAGGGGCCAAGATTTGCCTTTAGGATGATTAGATTGCTTGTTGGTATGTGCGGTGCAGGAACATAAACTTTGGTTGTAGTGCATGATTTTACTTTTTTTAATGGAACGTTGAAAGTTTCTGAAACTTTTTGCAAAGTATTGCTATACAAATTGTTTATTTTGTCCTAATTTTTCAGAATTTTTGGAGTAACAGAAGTATGGTAGGTGTTCAGATTGCTACAGACTGTCCTGTTTAAGACAGATTCTGTTTTTTGATGCATTGTTTTGCTTGTTTTGATGAAACTATCGATTTTTATCGGTGGTATAAGCCATGGAAAAGTTATATTACAATAGCTACAATGCAAAAACAAAATATGAATTGGTTTGCAACAGTACTTAGAGTAGTGATTTGCTTTATTATACTAACGGATCTTACCGAGTTTTCTATTGAGTTTTGTGTGGATGAAGTGATCAAAGATCGAGGAGGTCTCGATATGAGGAGATGGAGGAGAGGCAAGAGCTCAAGCTTGGAGATGCCCAAGGCACCCCAAGTAAATATTCAAGGAGACTCAAGCATCTAAGCTTGGGGATGCCCCGGAAGCCATCCCATCTTTCTTCAACAAGTATCGGTATGTTTCTGTCTTCGTTTCGTTCATGTGATATGTGCAAATCTTGGAGCGTCTTTTGTGTTTGGTTTTCATTTTTCTTTTATGCACCATGCTGGTATGAGATAGTCCATGGTTGATGGGGGGGGGGGGGGGGGGGGGGGGGGGGGGGGGGGGGGGGGGGGGGGGGGGGGGGGGGGGGGGGGGGGGGGGGGGGGGGGGGGGGGGGGGGGGGGGGGGGGGGGGGGGGGGGGGGGGGGGGGGGGGGGGGGGGGGGGGGGGGGGGGGGGGGGGGGGGGGGGGGGGGGGGGGGGGGGGGGGGGGGGGGGGGGGGGGGGGGGGGGGGGGGGGGGGGGGGGGGGGGGGGGGGGGGGGGGGGGGGGGGGGGGGGGGGGGGGGGGGGGGGGGGGGGGGGGGGGGGGGGGGGGGGGGGGGGGGGGGGGGGGGGGGGGGGGGGGGGGGGGGGGGGGGGGGGGGGGGGGGGGGGGGGGGGGGGGGGGGGGGGGGGGGGGGGGGGGGGGGGGGGGGGGGGGGGGGGGGGGGGGGGGGGGGGGGGGGGGGGGGGGGGGGGGGGGGGGGGGGGGGGGGGGGGGGGGGGGGGGGGGGGGGGGGGGGGGGGGGGGGGGGGGGGGGGGGGGGGGGGGGGGGGGGGGGGGGGGGGGGGGGGGGGGGGGGGGGGGGGGGGGGGGGGGGGGGGGGGGGGGGGGGGGGGGGGGGGGGGGGGGGGGGGGGGGGGGGGGGGGGGGGGGGGGGGGGGGGGGGGGGGGGGGGGGGGGGGGGGGGGGGGGGGGGGGGGGGGGGGGGGGGGGGGGGGGGGGGGGGGGGGGGGGGGGGGGGGGGGGGGGGGGGGGGGGGGGGGGGGGGGGGGGGGGGGGGGGGGGGGGGGGGGGGGGGGGGGGGGGGGGGGGGGGGGGGGGGGGGGGGGGGGGGGGGGGGGGGGGGGGGGGGGGGGGGGGGGGGGGGGGGGGGGGGGGGGGGGGGGGGGGGGGGGGGGGGGGGGGGGGGGGGGGGGGGGGGGGGGGGGGGGGGGGGGGGGGGGGGGGGGGGGGGGGGGGGGGGGGGGGGGGGGGGGGGGGGGGGGGGGGGGGGGGGGGGGGGGGGGGGGGGGGGGGGGGGGGGGGGGGGGGGGGGGGGGGGGGGGGGGGGGGGGGGGGGGGGGGGGGGGGGGGGGGGGGGGGGGGGGGGGGGGGGGGGGGGGGGGGGGGGGGGGGGGGGGGGGGGGGGGGGGGGGGGGGGGGGGGGGGGGGGGGGGGGGGGGGGGGGGGGGGGGGGGGGGGGGGGGGGGGGGGGGGGGGGGGGGGGGGGGGGGGGGGGGGGGGGGGGGGGGGGGGGGGGGGGGGGGGGGGGGGGGGGGGGGGGGGGGGGGGGGGGGGGGGGGGGGGGGGGGGGGGGGGGGGGGGGGGGGGGGGGGGGGGGGGGGGGGGGGGGGGGGGGGGGGGGGGGGGGGGGGGGGGGGGGGGGGGGGGGGGGGGGGGGGGGGGGGGGGGGGGGGGGGGGGGGGGGGGGGGGGGGGGGGGGGGGGGGGGGGGGGGGGGGGGGGGGGGGGGGGGGGGGGGGGGGGGGGGGGGGGGGGGGGGGGGGGGGGGGGGGGGGGGGGGGGGGGGGGGGGGGGGGGGGGGGGGGGGGGGGGGGGGGGGGGGGGGGGGGGGGGGGGGGGGGGGGGGGGGGGGGGGGGGGGGGGGGGGGGGGGGGGGGGGGGGGGGGGGGGGGGGGGGGGGGGGGGGGGGGGGGGGGGGGGGGGGGGGGGGGGGGGGGGGGGGGGGGGGGGGGGGGGGGGGGGGGGGGGGGGGGGGGGGGGGGGGGGGGGGGGGGGGGGGGGGGGGGGGGGGGGGGGGGGGGGGGGGGGGGGGGGGGGGGGGGGGGGGGGGGGGGGGGGGGGGGGGGGGGGGGGGGGGGGGGGGGGGGGGGGGGGGGGGGGGGGGGGGGGGGGGGGGGGGGGGGGGGGGGGGGGGGGGGGGGGGGGGGGGGGGGGGGGGGGGGGGGGGGGGGGGGGGGGGGGGGGGGGGGGGGGGGGGGGGGGGGGGGGGGGGGGGGGGGGGGGGGGGGGGGGGGGGGGGGGGGGGGGGGGGGGGGGGGGGGGGGGGGGGGGGGGGGGGGGGGGGGGGGGGGGGGGGGGGGGGGGGGGGGGGGGGGGGGGGGGGGGGGGGGGGGGGGGGGGGGGGGGGGGGGGGGGGGGGGGGGGGGGGGGGGGGGGGGGGGGGGGGGGGGGGGGGGGGGGGGGGGGGGGGGGGGGGGGGGGGGGGGGGGGGGGGGGGGGGGGGGGGGGGGGGGGGGGGGGGGGGGGGGGGGGGGGGGGGGGGGGGGGGGGGGGGGGGGGGGGGGGGGGGGGGGGGGGGGGGGGGGGGGGGGGGGGGGGGGGGGGGGGGGGGGGGGGGGGGAAGATCAATCACACTTTTATGGATTTCCAACTCAAGAATTACAACTCAAAGCTAGAACAAGATATGACTCTATATGAATGCCTCCGGAGGTGTACCGGGATATGCAATGAATCAAGAGTGACATGTATGAAAATTATGAAAGTGGCCTTGCCACAAATACGATGTCAACTACATGATCATGCAAAGAGCAATATGACAATGATGAAACGTGTCATAATAAACAGAACGGTGGAAAGTTGCATGGCAATATATCTCGGAATGGATATGCAAATGCCATAATAGGTAGGTATGGTGGCTGTTTTGAGGAAGGTAAATAATGGGTTCAATACCGGCGAGAGTTGCACGGTAATAAGAAAGGCTAGCAAAGTGGAAGGGAGGTGCGTATAATCAATGGACTCAACATTAGTCAAAAGAACTCATGTACTTGTTGCAAAAATCTAGAAGTCATCAAAAACCAAAGCACTACGCGCATGCTCCTAGGAGGATAGATTGGTAGGAAAATACCATCGCTCATCCCCGACCGCCACTCATAAGGAAGACACTCAATAAACAAAATTGTGCTCCAACTTCATCACAAAGCGGTTCACCATACGTGCATGCTACGGGAATCACAACCCTTAACACAAGTATTTTTCATAATCACCTCAACTAGCATAACTCTAACATCACTACCTCCATATCTCAAAACAATTATCAAGCATCATATTGACCATAGCATCCAATTCTTTTTTTATGATAGTTTTTATCATACCCAACTTGGATGCTCATCATTCTAGGACCAACTTTGTAACCAAAGCAAATACCATGCTGTTATAAAATACTCTCAAAAAGATATAAGTGAAGCATGAGAGACTAGCAATTTCTTCAAAATTAAGACACCACCGTGCTCTAAAAGATATTAGTGAAGCACTAGAGAAAAAACTATCAAACTCAAAACATATAAGTGAAGCACATAGAGTATTCTAGCAATATTCTAATCAAGTAGGCTTATCCCAAAAGGTGTGTACAGCAAGTATGATTGTGGTAAACTAAAAAGCAAAGACTGATATAATACACGACGCTCCAAGCAAAACACATATCATGTGGCGAATAAAAATATAGCTCCAAGTAAAGTTACCAATGAACGAAGAGGAAAGAGGGGATGCCTTCCCGGGGCATCCCCAAGCTTAGGATTTTGGCTATTCTTGAATATATTGGGGTGCCTTGAGCATCCCCAAGATTAGGCTCTTGCCACTCCTTATTCCATAGTCCATAAAAGCTTTACCCAAAACTTGAAAACTTCACAACACAAAACTCAACAGGAAATCTTATAAGCTCCGTTAGTGAAAGAAAACAAAACCACCACATAAGGTACTGTAATTAACTCATTCTTTATTTATTTTTGTGTTAAACCTACTGTATTCCAACTTCTCTATGGTTTATAAAATATTTTACTAGCCATAGATGCATCAAAATAAGCAAACAACTCACGAAAAACAGAATCTGTCAAAAACAGAACAGTCTGTAGAAATCTGTAACTAACGCAACCTTCTGGAACTCTAAAACTCCAACCAAAATAGGAAGTACTGGAAAATTTGTTTATTGATCAGAAGAAAAAATAATCAATGCAAAAGCACGTTTCTGTGATTTATTGAATTTTTTCTCGTGAGTGCAAAGTTTCTGTTTTTCAGCAGAATCAAATCAACTATCATCATAGTTTATCCTATAGGTTCTACTTGGCACAAACACTAATTAAAAGATAAAAACACCTCTAAACAGAAAGTAGATGCAATATTTATTACTAAACAGGAACAAAAACAAAGAACATAAAGAAAAATTGGGTTGCCTCCCAACTAGCGCTATCGTTTAACGCCCCTAGCTAGGCATAAAAGCGAAGATAGATCTAAGTAGTGCCATCTTTGGCACTTGATTCATAAGTAGCTCGCATGATAGATTCATAAGTTAATTTGACTTTATTTCTTGTAAAGTGCTCCATGCCTTTCTTTGATGGAAATTGAAATCTAATATTCCCTTCCTTCATATCAATAATCGCGCCAATCGTTCTAAGGAAAGGTCTACCAAGAATAATAGGGCAAGAAAGATTGCAATCTATATCAAGAACGATAAAATCTACGGGCACCAAATTTCTATTTGCAACAATGAGAACATCATTGATTTGTCCCATTGGCTTTTTAATGGTGGAGGGGGGGGGGGGGGGGGGGGGGGGGGGGGGGGGGGGGGGGGGGGGGGGGGGGGGGGGGGGGGGGGGGGGGGGGGGGGGGGGGGGGGGGGGGGGGAACACTCATGATATTTAATTCTAATATTTATAGTAGGTTCCCACTCATCATTAAGTTTTCTAGGTATAGAAACTTCCTAATTAAGTTTTTCATCATAAGATTTCAACAAGGCATCAACGATATGTTTGGTAAAAGCTTTATTTTAACTATGGGGGGGGGGGGGGGGGGGGGGGGGGGGGGGGGGGGGGGGGGGGGGGGGGGGGGGGGGGGGGGGGGGGGGGGGGGGGGGGGGGGGGGGGGGGGGGGGGGGGGGGGGGGGGGGGGGGGGGGGGGGGGGGGGGGGGGGGGGGGGGGGGGGGGGGGGGGGGGGGGGGGGGGGGGGGGGGGGGGGGGGGGGGGGGGGGGGGGGGGGGGGGGGGGGGGGGGGGGGGGGGGGGGGGGGGGGGGGGGGGGGGGGGGGGGGGGGGGGGGGGGGGGGGGGGGGGGGGGGGGGGGGGGGGGGGGGGGGGGGGGGGGGGGGGGGGGGGGGGGGGGGGGGGGGGGGGGGGGGGGGGGGGGGGGGGGGGGGGGGGGGGGGGGGGGGGGGGGGGGGGGGGGGGGGGGGGGGGGGGGGGGGGGGGGGGGGGGGGGGGGGGGGGGGGGGGGGGGGGGGGGGGGGGGGGGGGGGGGGGGGGGGGGGGGGGGGGGGGGGGGGGGGGGGGGGGGGGGGGGGGGGGGGGGGGGGGGGGGGGGGGGGGGGGGGGGGGGGGGGGGGGGGGGGGGGGGGGGGGGGGGGGGGGGGGGGGGGGGGGGGGGGGGGGGGGGGGGGGGGGGGGGGGGGGGGGGGGGGGGGGGGGGGGGGGGGGGGGGGGGGGGGGGGGGGGGGGGGGGGGGGGGGGGGGGGGGGGGGGGGGGGGGGGGGGGGGGGGGGGGGGGGGGGGGGGGGGGGGGGGGGGGGGGGGGGGGGGGGGGGGGGGGGGGGGGGGGGGGGGGGGGGGGGGGGGGGGGGGGGGGGGGGGGGGGGGGGGGGGGGGGGGGGGGGGGGGGGGGGGGGGGGGGGGGGGGGGGGGGGGGGGGGGGGGGGGGGGGGGGGGGGGGGGGGGGGGGGGGGGGGGGGGGGGGGGGGGGGGGGGGGGGGGGGGGGGGGGGGGGGGGGGGGGGGGGGGGGGGGGGGGGGGGGGGGGGGGGGGGGGGGGGGGGGGGGGGGGGGGGGGGGGGGGGGGGGGGGGGGGGGGGTGAAGTTATCTTATTGGATTGAGTCTTTTATGAACACTTGATGTATGTCTTGCATGGGATAACCGTGGTGACAATGGGTTATTCTATTGATCCACTTGATGTATGTTTTGGTGATCAACTTGCGGGTTTCGTGACAATTGGGAACCTATGCATAGGGGTTGGCACACGTTCTTGACTCTCCGGTAGAAACTTTGGGGCACTCTTTGAAGTACTATGCCTATTTCAGTGTTTCGAGGAAAAGGAATATCAGACGGAGTCCAAACGGAACGAAATCAACTCGAGAAGTTAATTTTGGAAGGAAACCAATGTGTTGGGCTTGGAGTGCACGTCAGGGGATTCCCGGCTGCCCAAGAGGGTGGGGGGCGCGCCCCTCCCCCCTGGGCGCGCCCCCTACCTCGTGAGCACTCCGAGGGTCCACCGACGTACCCCCTGCACCCATATATACCTACGTACCCTAAAACTTCTAGAACAGAAGATAGATTAGGAGTTTCGCCGCCGCAAGCCTCTGTAGCCACCAAAAACTAATCGGTACCCTGTTCCGGCACCCTGCCGGAGGGGGATCCCATCACCGGAGGCCATCTTCATCATCCCGGCGCTATCCATGACGAGGAGGGAGTAGTTCACCCTCGGGGCTGAGGGTATGTACCAGTAGCTATGTGTTTGATCTCTCTCTCGTGTTCTCTCTCGTGTTCCATCTATGGCACGATCTTGATGTAT